>JANAVB010027800.1:6372299-6374799 GCA_029216955.1 Iris pallida | reverse complement strand
TTGCGGGAACCTCTATTGTCGTCCCACAATCCGAAATGAAAGCGGTCACTCTAATTCCGTTTATCTCCTTAACAGTAGAGCCACTCCTAGTTTCCCGTCGGTTGAGCCACTCCCATTCCTCTCGCTTTCAGCGGACAAACCGATCAATGAGTACGTGTGGGACGAAGCAATATAATTTTGAATCAGAGCTTTTGATCTTTGTTTATCCTTCGTAGTAATAATATCTCGGGGTTTGCAACGATAACTTGGTATATCCACTATACGACCATTAACTAAAATATGTCTGTGGTTACGTAGAGCTGAATTTGGTTTTTTCGGTGTTCTCGTCGTAACACGCGGGCATACTCCTTGCTTCTGGGGACGTTGATCCGGAGCTCGAGTACGGTCCGTGCGCCGTTTTTCTTCTCTACCATGACGAATCAATTGATTGAATGTGGGCATCCTTCTTTCCTATGTTTTTCCCCCTTTGCCCTATAGTTTACTCCCGATCCGAAGCACCCCTTTTCCATTCATAGAGAGACCCAATCGTCAAAATCAATAGCTTTTAGAAGCATTGTCCTTACAGTTTCAAGGGCTTAGTAAGGCAAGGGTCTTGACCAGACTTTCGTTCCTGCTCCTGAGCTTGCACACAACTCCTCTACTGAGATAGTATCAGTCCACAAAATCCATATGTGCTTGTTAATTAAACCAAAGACAGATAAAGCAGCTAAACTATAAGACAAGTAAGCCTCTCCAGACCATACAAATGCACGGCGAGCCCATGCAAAGGGTTTAGTTAAGATATGCCAAATTCCACCAAGTATACAAATGGAACCTAACCATACATGTCCTCCAATTATATCTTCTAAATCGTCCACACTACAATCCATCCTTCTCCTCTACGGCTTTTCCTATGTATACATATAAAAAACATACATACGGAGAAGAAAGTCTAAGAATTTTGAAAACTTCAGTGAATTCAACCACTATGGCATGAGCATTTCAGAATGAAAATGAATGCATTTTTTTTTCCCTCTTGATCATTTCTAGAGTCTATTCTAGTTAGAAGGTCTCATGATAAATCATTCATGATTTACTAGGTCGTTAATACGAATAATATCCAAATACCAAATACGTTCTTTCTTTGATCCATAGAAAGTAAAAGGAATTGTTTTTGGTAAGATCAAAGAAAGAACTTGTTCTTCTTCTGTAAAGAATTCTTATAATAATCCAGAAAAAGACCGAAGTCGCGATATTTTTTTCACTCAAGATTGGGTCTCTATGCCAGGTGTTCTGCCCGTGGCTTCAGGAGGTATTCATGCTTGGCATATGCCTGCCCTAACCGAAATTTTTGGGGATGATTCCGTACTACAGTTCGGCGAGTCTTTCTGGCCCCTGTGAACATCTTTTTTGAATGTATTAAAGAGGGCCTCTCTAACCGGTGAAAGGGGGGCACCCCTTTGAGGGCAATTTCATGCCATTTGTCGCCCCACATTAGAACTCTCTTGAACCGCCTTCTTTATAGCTAAACCTTTTTTTGAACACCGATTTCATCGTAAGGCGCTATGAGCCCTCAACTTCTGTACGGGTTCGAGAGTTTGGTTCGACTGAGTACCTCTCTCATGGAAATGAAATCTATGTGCTCTCAATAGCTCTCTCAATTCGAAGATCCAAGATTTGAATTGATGCCCTTTCATTGATTCCTCCTAAAGATTTTCATTGATTCCTCCTCAAAATTTCATTTCAATTGGCCTAATTCTTCTTCTGATGATCGATTCAACCTCTGATCAAAAAGATAGACCTTGGTTCTATTTCATCTCTTCAACAAGTTTAGTAATGAGCATAACGGCCCTATTGTTCCGATGGAAAGAAGAACCTATAATTAGCTTTTCGGGAAATTTCCAAACGAACAATTTCAATGAAATCTTTCAATTTCTTATTTTACTATGTTCAACTCTATGTTCTCTTAGTTAGCCAGTCAAGGTGTCAAACGAGCAAAGCAAGGGCTAGGTCAAGGTCAAAGAGAAAAAGGGTAAAGGGTTCTTTCTCGTAAAGCACTCTTGCTATCATTCCTCGCCTTACTACCAAGCGTAATAGCTAAAGAGCTAAGAGTGCTAGTGTGATTCCGTATAACAAGAGTGTCAATCCTCAAAAAAAAAATAAGCAAGGTTTCGTCGTTGAGTGAAAAATGGGAAATTCATGGAAAATTGCAATCCCCACCACGGAATAGTGCACCCATATGTCTTCATTGATTCTGCAAGCGGTTCGGTACGAACGAAGAAATTTCGAACAAAAGGATCAGAACCCGCTGATAGGAAAGGAGAGAAAAACAAAACAAGATCAATTCGGATTGGCTCTTGTTCGTTTAGAAAATGTGGTTCGAGGAACTATATGTGGAGCAATCCGGCATAAATTGATACCGACTCCTCAAAATTTGGTCGCTCTTCGCTTTACCTGATCAACTTGTAGCAACATGCCCTTTTTTCTCTTTCTTTGGTTCGGCATCCTGCCTGGAAACTCT
>JANAVB010027800.1:6362299-6369799 GCA_029216955.1 Iris pallida | reverse complement strand
AAAGGATAGGGAGTCGAGAAAAAAGAAAGGTTGGTCGAGCTCCTTCGTTCCTTGTTCCTCACGGGTCATTCGCCCGCTTGCCCGAACGCACCAGGAGTGCGGGTCCTTGAACATTCTCAGGTTCCGATTGTCGACAAAAAAACCAGCTAAGTGATTTTTTTCTTCCTTCAGCAATCTACCAATGGAACAATCTTTGAAGAAGAGAGGGGTCAATACCTAGAAAAAAAGGGTAAACTCATTAGGTAAGCCTCGGTTGTTCCTAGCTTTAGTAGGCTACGAGGACAATAAGCATCATCAGCAGTTGAAGAACCCGAATCAGAGGGATCAGAGTCAGAGGCAAGCGAGGACTCAGCAGTAGGGGCTTTCGCAGTAGCAGTTACAGAAAGAGAAGTCGACAGCGGCAGGGGAGACACTAGAATAAGAGATCGACAGTAGGGGCCGCTCTTTTCTCAATAGTGGATCGACTAAAGTGGAAATAAGAAGACTCTCACCTTTACTTATCCAAGCTTTTCTTTTAGTCGGTCCCTGTCCTTAAGCCCAGAGAGCAGAGCGAAAGTGCTTTTCCTCGGAAGAGACTTTCGTTAGTATGAATAGGAAGATGAAAGCAACCGAAGGGTGCAAACTAGGAAAAAGAAAAGCAAGCCAGTCCAGTAAGCAAGCACAAGTAGCAGTTCCATCAGGAAAGGGAGGCTAAGTGCTTCTCTGGAAAGACGCACGAGTGGCACGTCATCATGGTTGTTGAAAGTGAGGTCAGAATTGATTATAAAGCCGCTTCCCCGTTCTTGACAAATCTGATCGGGTCTTCATAATCTGGAGTAAAAGGATTCAAACCTTTGCATGCCTGTACCAAAAACCGATGCCTTACCACTTGGCTATACTCCATACGGTCGGTCCCTGGCGACAGGGGGAAGGGAGAAGCAGGGCTCGAAGAAAAAAAACGAGCCGTGCAAGAACGCGAGGATATAGCCAGTAAGCAGCAAGGTTCTCCTAGTTCTGCTCTACCTTGGATGGGTAATCCGGTATTGAGTGCTTTACCATCGTGCAATGGCAAGCCCGTGAAATTCTATGGCTCGAATCTTTAGTATTCTCTTATTTATCACCTGTGTCTAATATTTGTTGGAGTGGGTGGGGTTCCCAACCTATGTGGAGAAGACCCCGGAGTGCGACGAGCGCCGTTCGTGTGTCAAAGAAGCTCGGGAAGTAGGCGACGCGGAGTCGCTGCTGCTGTTGCTGTCCATAGGAGGTTCTGGAACAGGGGATCCGAGTTCGGGCCGAACTCGGTCCCATAGCGAGTTCGGGCCGAACTCGGTCTGGCTCCTCCAGAATGTTGGCGTAAGGTTCTGTTTGCTCGACACAGAGTTCTGGCCGAACTCTGTGTCATCGGGGGCTGAAGCGGATTTTAGGATGAGTTTTCATCATTGGATCTAATCCAACGGTCCAAGTTTGCTGCGGGATTAGGGAGTTATATTGAGTTTTCTCAACCCTAATTGAAAATGCATCATTATCGCAAGGCAACACAACTTTGAGAGAGGAAGGAGGCAAGAGTGCCATTGCAACTTCGGAGAAGAAGACGGAGGATTGAAGGTCGCTATTCGAAGGAGATCGTGTTCGGGTAATTTCTACTCGTCGTTCTCGCTCTTCGTAGCCTTGTAATCATTGTTCTTATCTCTGAGTGTTGTGGGGATCCGATTTGGATCGGAAGGAGTTTGTAGAGGGTGTAATTCTTCTATTCCATTAGTGGAGGCTTCTCAGGGTTGGACTCCGATCGTCCCGTGGTTTTTTCTCGCAAGGGTTTCCACGTCAAAAATTCTCTGTGTCTGCGTGGATTGTTTTGTGTGGTTGTTTTTGGGTTCGTGCGTTGTATTGCTCGGTCCTCTCGCAGGTACTCTCCGGTTTGGGGAAAGGTTTTCGCGCTTCTTTCCCAACAGAGTGGTATCAGAGCCAGGTTCTGGAATTCAGAAGGAGTGTCAGTAGTTGACAGAAAAACCAGAGAGGAGAGATGGACGCGAAGCCGGTACACATGGTGAACCTGAACGACACCAATTATCACTATTGGCGGAGCAAGATGAAAGATTTGCTATTTGTCAAAAAGTTGCATCTACCCGTGTTTGCATCCGAGAAGCCCAGTGATAAATCCGAGGAGGACTGGACATTCGAGCATATACAGGTGTGTGGGTACATACGGCAGTTTGTTGATGAGAACGTGTACAACCACGTTGCCAATATTGAGCACGCGAAGACGTTGTGGGATAAGCTGGAGTCTTTGTACGCGAAGAAGACCGGGGTAAACAAGCTGTTCCTGATCCGGACGATGATGGGTCTGCGGTACAAAGACGGGGCGTCTATTTCGGATCACTTGAGTGAGTTCCAGGGCGTGGTTGACCAGCTATCTTCTATGGGAGTCAAGTTCGACGACGAAGTTCAGGGACTGTGGCTGCTGTGTACTTTGCCAGACTCGTGGGAGACCGTACGAGTATCTATGATCGCTTCTGCTCCAGAGGGCGTGGTCAGTCTGGAGTTTGCCAAGAGCGGGGTGTTGAATGAAGAGATGCGGAGACGTTCTCAGGGTACTTCATCCACATCCTACCACTCAGAGGCATTGGTTTCAGAGAGTCGCGGAAGGGGCAAAAGCAGGGGTCCAGGTGGTGGCAGAGACAAGAGCAGGGGGAAGTCCAAAGGTCGGTACAAGGACTCGGAGTGTTACCATTGCGGTAAGAAGGGCCATATCAAGCGGAATTGTTTCGCTTGGAAGAGATAGAAGAAGGGCGACAAGGGGAAGTAAGAGG
This sequence comes from Iris pallida, assembly GCA_029216955.1. Taxonomy (NCBI): domain Eukaryota; kingdom Viridiplantae; phylum Streptophyta; class Magnoliopsida; order Asparagales; family Iridaceae; genus Iris; species Iris pallida. The sequence goes on along the minus strand of JANAVB010027800.1, from coordinate 6,367,013 downwards.
AGAACACTACAGCGGCGACCTCGGTGCATGGAGGCGATATGATCGTCGTAGGTGATGAGGTCATTACTAACCTCGCCTGCGACGACAATTCTTGGCTGGTGGACTCAGGGGCTTCAGCACATGTATCTCACAATAGGGCACTGTTTGCCACTTATACGACAGAAGACTGTGGCGTGTTGAAGATGGGCAACGGAGATGTGTCGAAGGCGGTTGCCGTTGGAAATGTGCATTTGAGAATGAAGACGGGTGCGGTTCTTGTTCTCAAGGATGTTCGTCATGTCCCTGATATCCGTTTCAACCTGGTGTCGGTTGGAAGGTTGGATGACGAGGGATTCTTCAGTCTCTTCGGGAATAGTCAGTGGAAGCTTTTCAGAGGTTCGATGGTGATTGCCAGAAGAAGCAAGAAGTCCGGTCTCTACTATATGGAGGGGAGCGCAGAGGGGGCACAGGAGGTGAACGCAGTCAGTGATGCGTCTACCGAGTTGTGGCACAGGCGGCTCGGCCATATCAGCGAGAAGGAGATGAGCTACTTGGTGAACAGAAAGGTGATTCCGGGGCTCAGGTCTACAAAGTTGGAGAAATGCACGTACTGTTTAGCTGGAAAGCAAAATAGGGTGTCTTTCCAAAGTCACCCAAGTTTGAGGAAGCCGGCGTTGCTCGAGTTGATTCACTCGGATGTCTGCGGTCCTATGAAGGTAAAATCTCTTAGTGGTGCTTCTTACTTTGTAACTTTCATTGATGACTGTTCCAGGAAGGTTTGGGTCTATGCCTTAAAGACCAAGGATCAGGTGCTGCCTACTTTCAAGGAGTTTCAGGCCTCTATTGAAAGGGAGACGGGCAAGAAGTTGCTGTGTGTTCGGTCCGACAATAGCGGCGAATACATCGGTCCCTTTGATGCGTATTGCAGAGAGCAAGGAATACGACACCAGAAGACTCCGCCCAAGACACCTCAGCTCAATGGTGTAGCGGAGCGCATGAACAGGACACTGATGGAGAGGGTGCGGTGTTTGCTGTCAGAAGCAAACTTACTGGGCAGTTATTGGGGTGAGGCTCTTCTCACAGCTGCTTATATTATTAATTTGTCTCCTAGTGCTCCTTTGCAGGGTTATGTGCCTGACAAAGTATGGTACGGCAAAGAGCCGTCATACAATCACCTGCGGGCGTTTGGTTGTAAAGCCTTCGTGCATGTACCGAAAGACGGGAGGCCAAACTTGAGCCGAAGACGAGGCGATGCGTCTTTGTCGGCTACGGTCGGGATGCGTTTGGCTACAGACTCTACGACCCGGTGGAAGGAAAGCTCTACAGAAGCAGGAACGTGGTGTTCGTCGAGGATCAGACCATGACCAACACTCAGGATTTCGAGATGCCTTCTGAGGCTGAGGAATTGCCTGAGTTAGAGTTATTTCGCTTCGAGCAGTTTCCAGAGGACATCGCAGAGGATCCAGTTATGGGGGAGCCGGTACATGGAGTTGCTCCCAACCTTGATCATCAGCCTGCTGATGGTGGTCAGGGTGTCCCTCAGGAGGATGAGCATGCCGGAGAGGTAGTTCCTGAAGGGGCGGAGGCTGTCGGTATACAGCCAGCACCAGTGACTCCACTGAGAAGGAGTGACAGGGATCGTCGACCATCTACGAGATACTCACCAGATGAGTATGTGCTATTGACTGACGGGGAAGAGCCCGAAAGTTTCGCAGAGGCTATGGAAGACGAACACAGACAGGAGTGGATGGTGGCTATGCAGGAGGAGATGAGTTCCTTGCACACCAATTCTACTTATGATCTGGTGCGGTTGCCAAAGGGCAAGAAGGCTTTGAAGAATCGATGGGTGTTCAGAGTGAAGCAGACGGATGATGCTACTCGCCCTCGATACAAAGCGAGGCTGGTAGTCAAAGGCTACGGTCAGCGGAAAGGCGTAGATTATGATGAGATCTTTTCGCCTGTCGTCAAGCATTCGTCTATTCGGGTGGTGCTAGCATTAGCAGCCAGTCTCGACTTGGAGGTCGAGCAGATGGACGTGAAGACGGCGTTCCTCCACGGTGATCTTAAGGAGGAGTTGTACATGTAGCAGCCGGAGGGATTCTGTGAGAAGGGCAAGTCACATTTGGTCTGCCGGTTGAGGAAGAGCTTGTATGGTCTGAAGCAGGCTCCGAGGCAGTGGTACAGGAAGTTCGAGTCGTTTATGGGGGAGCATGGTTATGCACGGACGACGTCGGACCATTGTGCATTTATGAGGTATTTTGCCGAGGATGATTTTATCATTCTATTGCTCTATGTTGATGATATGCTATTAGTGGGTCGGAATGCCACTAGGATAGCGGAGTTGAAGCGCCAGCTGGGCGCGGCCTTCTCTATGAAGGATTTGGGCGCAGCGAAGACTATTCTTGGGATGGAGATCAGCCGAGAGAGAGAGTCCAAGCTGCTACACTTGTCCCAAAAGAAGTACATTCACCGGGTACTTCAGCGTTTCGGGATGGACGGGTCGAAGAAAGTGACTTCCCCCCTCGTGGCTCACTTTAAGCTCACTGAGGAACAGTGTCCATCTACCGAGGACGAAAAGGAAGATATGGAGCGGGTTCCATATGCCTCAGCTGTGGGGAGCCTTATGTATGCCATGGTGTGTACGAGGCTAGATATCGCTCATGCAGTTGGTACGGTTAGCAGGTATCTTTCAAATCCTGGAAGGGTACATTGGAGTGCGGTCAAGTGGATTCTACGTTATCTTCAGGGCACTGCTGGTTGGAGACTTTCCTTTGGTGGTGACGAGCCGAAGCTGGTTGGGTATACCGACGCTGATATGGCTGGAGATGTAGACACGAGGCGATCGACTTCGGGCTACGTGATGATGTTTGCGGGAGGAGCAGTGTCGTGGCAGTCGCGGTTGCAGAAGTGTGTTGCCTTGTCGACGACAGAGGCAGAGTACATTGCGGCGACGGAGGCTTGCAAGGAGCTGTTGTGGATGAAGAAGCTGTTGCAGGAAATGGGACTGAAGCAAGAGCAGTATACTTTGCTTTGCGACAGTCAGAGTACTATCCACCTTGTGAAGAATCAGACGTTTCATAGCCGGTCCAAGCACATCGAGACTCGGTATCATTGGATATGGGATGTGGTTGTGAAGAAGGACGCGGAGCTTGAGAAGGTTCATACAGATGACAACGGAGCTGATATGTTCACGAAGATTCTACCAAGGGAGAAGTTTGAGTACTGCAGACAGGTCATCGGGATGACGACATCCTCCCCATAGTTGTGAAGGAGGAGATTTGTTGGAGTGGGTGGGGTTCCCAACCTATGTGGAGAAGACCCCGGAGTGTGACGAGCGCCGTTCGTGTGTCGAAGAAGCTCGGGAAGTAGACGACGCGGAGTCGCTGCTGCTGTTGCTGTCCATGGGAGGTTCTGGAACAGGGGATCCGAGTTCGGGCCGAACTCGGTCCCATAGCGAGTTCGGGCCGAACTCAGTCTGGCTCCTCCAGAATATTGGCGTGAGGTTCTGTTTGCTTGACACAGAGTTCTGGCCGAACTCTGTGTCGTCGGGGGCTGAAGCGGATTTTAGGATGAGTTTTCATCATTGGATCTAATCCAACGGTCCAGGTTGGCTGCGGAATTAGGGAGTTATATTGAGTTTTCTCAACCCTAATTGAAAACGCATTATTATCGCAAGGCAACACAACTTTGAGAGAGGAAGGAGGCAAGAGTGCCATTGCAACTTCGGAGAAGAAGACGGAGGATTGAAGGTCGCTATTCGAAGGAGATCGTGTTCGGATAATTTCTACTCGTCGTTCTCGCTCTTCGTAGCCTTGTAATCATTGTTCTTATCTCTGAGTGTTGTGGGGATCCGATTTGGATCGGGAGGAGTTTGTAGAGGGTGTAATTCTTCTATTCCATTAGTGGAGGCTTCTCAGGGTTGGACTCCGATCGTCCCGTAGTTTTTTCCCGCAAAGGTTTCCACGTCAAAAATTCTCTGTGTCTGCGTGGATTGTTTTGTGTGGTTGTTTTTGGGTTCGTGCGTTGTATTGCTCGGTCCTCTCGCAGGTACTCTCCGGTTTGGGAAAAGGTTTCCGCGCTTCTTTCCCAACACTATTTAGGCAGAATGCCGTCGCCTATTTTCACTAAGAAACTGAAAGAAAAGGAAGAAGGGGGAGAAAGAAAGGACGACGTGACATGAGCGTGAAAGAGGTTCCAGAATCAGTTTTCTTTTTATAAGGGCTAAAAACGAATCACTTATTTTGGCTTTTTGACCCCATATTGTAGGGTGGTTCTCGAAAGATATGAAAGATCTCCCTCCAAGCCGTACATACGACTTTCATCGAATACGGCTTTCCACAGAATTCTATATGTATCTATGAGATCGAGTATAAAATTTTGTTTACTCTCTTTTCGTAATGGATGACCCTCGAAACCATGATCTGTTGATATACGGCATAAATCCGGATGATTGATGGAAGAAACACCAGACATATCCCATACTTCTTGCTCCCTCACTTCGATATATCTCGCCTCGCCTCGTTCAAAGAAGGGCTTGCCTGAACTCTGATTCTGCTTCCCTTCAGTTCTGACCACTCTTCCACGACGGTGACCGCTTTCTGACAATAAATGCATGTACCTCGCCCCACCTAGTGAGATTGCCAAGGATCTTTCCTAAGCCACCCTGAGATCGAATTCCTTATTCACATTTCTTTGACCTTTCGTCCTCCTAAGCAAGCTTTCCTATATTCCTTTC
>JANAVB010027800.1:6297299-6357299 GCA_029216955.1 Iris pallida | reverse complement strand
CCCACGACGGCACGGGAAGCGCACGGTCGCCGCGGCAGCAGCAGCTTCAACAGCAGCTAGTGGCGCTGCTGCTGTGCTCCTGACAGCAAGGAGGGAGGGCCGCCTTCTGGTCGCCGGAGCAAAGGGGGAGGGGGCGGCGGCCGACCGTGTGCGGCAGCGTACAAAACGCTGGAGCGGCGGCTGTAGTTCTCAAGAGGAGGAGAAGAAGATGAAGGTGGTGAAGATGAGATGATGGTGATGATGATATTGATGATGAAGATGGAGAAGGGGGTTCGGCTAAGCCATGGAGGTGGAGATGGTGAAGATGATGAAGGTGATGGTGAAGATGGTGATGTGGAGGTGGCTGACTTGGAGGGATAAGGAGGAGTTGGGGTGCTGTCTGCTGGACATAAGGAGAGGGCTGTAAAGGTAAGAGAGTTGAGGAAGTGAGAAAGAGTTTGAATGAGAGAGGGGGACTTGGGTGGCCGGCCTAAAATGTGTCCCTAGGAACAGAGAGAGAGGGAGTTAGTGAGTGTGTCATAGTTTTAGGAAAGAAAGGGGGTATGTTGAGTTGTGATTGGTCCTTAAGTTAAGTGTGTCATAGGAACTTTCCCCTAGGCTATTTGTGTAAGGTCCAAAAGAGGTTAATTTGGTATAAAGGGATTTAAATAGGTTCAATTTGAGGATCTCTTCCTAAATTAGGAGTAGGAGTGGTCATTTAGAATTAGGGTGGAATGGTGTTAGGGTGTTTTGTATGGAAGAATTGGTGTTGTATGTGTAGGTATTAATAAGGGGGAAGACATGATGCTTGGGTTGAGTCTAATTGAGTCGGGTTGGCTCACAATTGGTCTTAGTGAACTAAATGACTTAAATTAGTCATTTATAATCACGGATAAATAAATGGCATGCGGGGACTCAATTGAATGGGACACAAGTGGCATGTGTGAATTAGGCTCAAAGTGGGTCGTGTCCGTATCTTGGGTTGACAGGTTTTGGTCGAAATGGTGTCCCCAATTTGAGTCGAAAATAAATATGACTCCGTGGGGTGAATCAAGATTGGGTCTTGTGTCAGAAAAGTTGTGCGATGAAAATGAAGCACAAGATGGTGTGTCTGAGTGGGACACGAAGGTCATGGGTGAAGAGTGTCTCAAGTAGATCATGTATGACAAGTTGGCTTGGAGAAATTAACTAGTCTTGTGCTCCTAATTTGAAAGTCACGGTAATGCATATATGATAATCAAAAATAAAAATAAGAAATCATTAATAACTTAGAAATTCAAATATAATCATATTAAATTCCTAATTAATCGAGATAAAATCTAATTAAAATTTTCAGAGGGCTTATAATTTTTCATGTGCATCTAGGGTATAGATACCTGAGTGGAGGGTGTGCATTGTGGAGTGGCTCCACACTACTATAGGACATAGAGGGCATGTCACATGTGTGAGTTTGTGTGTGTGTGTGTGTGTGTGTGTGTGTGTGTGTGTGTGTGCATAGGTAGAATGTTAGGGAGGGGCTGGTTTTATGTGATTGTCTAGTGTAGGGGTGGGGAAAATCCTGTATGAATGTGTGTATAGTATCAGTTGGGAGAATTATGAACGTGTAAATATGTATTTGTGTGTGTAGGGGATGATATAGAGGGCATGTGAGTTTGTGTGCGTATGTGTGTATTAGGAAGAGGGGTAAGGTAAGTTGGAGGGCCTAGTGCACAGCATCAAACAATATGTAGTGTAAAAAAATATGTTAGCATTCGATAGCGAGAGCAACAACATTAACAAGAGGGGGGTTCTATTAGTGCAGTTGCAGAAGGAAGTAGCTAAGTGTGCATGCAGCAAGCAATGCACATGGCAAGGTAGCAGGGAGAAGCATTGTAGTCTGTCTTGCACATGCAACAGCATAAGGGGTTTTTTGGCAGACTACAGCAGCAGTTTAAGGAGTTAGGCAGTAGGTGTCTTGTATAGGGATTCATATATAGAGGCCTAGATATATTCTAAGGTATTCATAGGTATAGTACCATATAAGCTATATGTATAAAAGTCAAGTATTGATATATAGGAAAGAATTCATGTGACATATATGGATATTAGTATCCTAGGATATGTGTATAGCCATGTGTGTTTTTGAGTATGTGGCATGTGTGAGTGTATAGAAAAGAGGATTGTGTACGGTACATAGGTATGAAGAATACCTATGTGATGTGGAATAGGTAGGGTAATGGGTTTCGTGTATAGGTTATGAGTTGAGTATTACCTAAGATACTAGATGAGTAGGTAATCATAGGTAATAGTATATAGGTAATTGGGTAATAGGTTAAGGTAATGCATAAATCCTATGTGTTTCCAAAATAGGTAATTACATAGGGTAAGCCTAATATTGCCTAGTATAGTATGACAACGTATTGACCTAGAAACCTAGGTTCGACCTAATTTGACAAGAGTTGACTAGTTTGACCCTAAAAGTCAACCTTTGAGTCAAATTGGCCTAGTTTGACCACATAGACCTAGTATTGACCTAGTTTGACTTCCATGACCTAGAATTGGCCTAGAATTCATATTTCATCTTAGATATCCATGTTTAACACACCGAAGCACCAATTAACATTGACATTTTGTATTTAGGTCCTTGTGATTCTACTTTGGGCCTCGATTCACACTTGTTGCTCAGTACCACGGGCGAGTACATTTTTTGATAGTTTCTATTATTTGATTACTACTATAATTCAAGTATTTAGAATGTTACTCATAATTCTTGACACGATGGTACACGGATTGGTATTGCCATTGGATCTTCAGTCATGAGATGTTACTTTGACGCATCGCAATGGTATCGAATACTGTTCCTCGTTGGTATTGAATAACATTGGATAATATTAGTTAACATTAGATACATCGGCTAGTAACGTGTCATGGTTGTATCTATCGTATCAGTCGGGACGGAAGAAATACTAGTTAGGTATGTGATCATGAACTATCGGCAAGTAGTGTAAATCATCGGCTACTAGCTAATCATACACTTCACGTTTGGTTGAGCTAGCTTTCCTTAGTGTAAATCATTGAATCTCCCAAGCCGATCATATATATATTTGGTATTTCAAAACACATTGTTTATTGTAGTTTTTATATTCAGTTCATCGCTTACATTGATATATCCCTGATATTATATTTCATCTTCCATTTCTTGTTCGTACTGATTACATTCTATTGATTATATTGCACGTCCTCATCGTATATAGCATCTTCTTTATCACTACTTTATAGTTTTTGTCAATTAATTGGAACTGCTATTGGTGTTTGTACTTCACTCCAATCCTAACCGAATAACATTTTTCAGAGGATTTAGAGGACTGGCGACCATGCCCAGGAGATTTTCCTTGGAGTCGGTGCTCGTTGAGGATGCACCTCCAGTAGTACTTTAGCTAGTAGCTAGGTTTGTCTCCAGTTTGATATATTTGGGGATGTTATATTTATTCAGGATATGTATTTATTGACATTAGACTTTTAAACTCTGTTGTACTTGACTTATGTTACTAGAATTCTTTATTCATCATTTCATATCCTTACATCATTCGTGCTATATTCTCCCTCTAATTATCTGTAATTGAGTATGTGTTATTCAGATATCATATTAACAGGTTATGATTATACATCTATTAGACTATTTAGATAGTATTGTTTGTAGGACCGATTGTAGGAACGAGTTGTAAAGCGCAATACTCTAGAGGGGGGTGAAGAGAGTAGGCAGTGGAAATTAACTATTTAAAAATGTTAGTAACAAGATCACATAATATATATATGTATCACAAATATTAAATAAAAAGTAGAGAGTAGAGAGCAAACGCAAACACAAGGATGTATATTGATTTTCCTCTTGTGAGGACTAGTCCAGTCGGAAGAACTATAGCTTCCAGTTGAATCCACTATGGAAAATCACCACAAGTTTTCATCCGAAGTTCTTGCAACTTCTACAACGCGAGCTTTGATCTGAAGTACTTGACCAACTTCAGTTGTGAAATGTCTTTCTTCAATCAAGCCTCTGATTACAATCACTCTGAAGCTTCTAGACCGTACCGTACTGGCAAATCGACTAGAGGATTGTAACTGGCTTGGGATTTGAAAATGAAAGCTTTTTAGAACTTTTTGGAAGAAATGTAAGCTTTAGAAGAGAAGAGATGCAAAGTGAATGAGTGATTTGAAATGATCAGAATTCCTCTATATTTATAGTTTTTCCAAAGGCAGAATTCTGATAGAATTCGGGCATAATTCGGCAGAACTCTATGAGAAAATCTCGTTGGGATCCGTAACTGCAGGGAGACCAAGTTCAAAAAGCAACGTTCACTAACCGAACTCAGGCCGAATTCGGGCCGAAATCAGGCCGAATTCTGTTGGAGTTCTGTCAGGATTTTTGCAAATTGGTTTTGGACTTTTTGAAAAGTCAAGCAGTTAGGAAGTAGTTTGGGCTTTTGTAAGTGGGCTTGTTTTCAAAATGAAAGAATATTTTGAAAACGTTTCTTGGGTAGCCTATTTGCCAGTACGATGCAGTTTATATCGTATTCCTAAACTCAATAAATATGGAAAATACATTGATCAAATAGAAAAACCAATAGCCCTTTGATGACGCCTTTCTTCTAATATTTGAGCAAATATGAAGACGCCTTTTTTCTTGACGGCGGTCGTCCAAAGATAAACAGATCTGGATATCTGAATACCTTTCGGTGGCTTCGCCCCTGAACCCCTACGGGTGGTGCTGCCCCCTCGACCCATATCCGCTGACCGGGCAACGGAATCCCCGATGCGAGGCCCCGGATAGGTCGTTAGGCGGTTAAGAGAAATCTTCTTGTATAACGCCGTCTTTGGCCCATCAAAAAATTCTCCATTGCATATGTCATGGTTTGACAAAGCTTGGTTATACTTACTGCATGTCTATAAGAACATGTTAGATGAACAGAACAATATGATATAAGCATAGCAATATGATATAGAACATTTAGGACAATACTAAGTTTAAGTAGCAATATGATAGTAATTACATGAATATTAGTAACGTCGTTATATTAAATTAATTGATTAGCCATATTCAAAAACATGATATAATCATTGGGCTAACAATCTCCCCCTTAATCTCCTCCTTTTTTATTATGGTAAATTGGTTAAGTTTAATATATATACAATAGATGCATGTATCACTAATAAACACATAATACTAGAATTGTGTGCTAACTTAAACTTACTTCTCCTCCTTTGACATGATCAAAAATAACCTCCTCCGTAATTAGAGCTAAAATGAACTCAAGCATAAGTAAAGGAGGAAGGCAAAAACAATCATGGTCAAGGATTAGGAGAACAGTGTAACGACGAGTTTAGAAAATTGCATAACTAAAGTATAAAAAACTTATCAAAACACAACATAGTTGGTTGAATTTTAACAAAGAACACTGAAATCAAACAATACATACTTTACCAACTAGAAATCCAAAAATGACATTCAAAACTCAATATGATGAATAAATATAACTGTAGTTTTGAAATAGATTTTAATAGGTAGATATCAATAACGTAGAATCCTATTATTGGTCATAAATAATTCATGAGAAATTCACAGATCTAGTATATACAAAAAAAATCAAGAATATAATGAGACTTTTAACAATGATCACAAAAAAATATGATTCATAATTTGCCCATACAAATTAGTGAATCAATTCCATAAATAGTATAATCATTGAAAATAAAATCAAAATAAATATACTAGATTCTATTCAAAATCTATACCAAAGTTCATGCATTTGAATTCAATTACCTTAGCATGATATATGTATATCCATGAAGGTAATGAAGACAAAATACTTGAGAAGGAGAAATCCAGTCGATTTGAATGCTCCCCGCAAAGTATGATCAGTCTAAATATAGATAATCATGAACTTTGAGATAAAATCTCAATAAGAAATGTCAAAATTAATTTAACTCAAAAGAATCATTAAATATATTTAGCAAAATAACTTTTAGAAACTCGAATGAGAGAATTAAAAATAAATAATAATAATCATATATTCTCTCATCTAATATAAATCCAAATATCATGAACAACTCAACAAGATATTTTAAGTAAAATAATATATGTTCATGATGAACTAGATATACCATATATTAAGGACATAAAAGAATTGAAACAATTAATTTGCTCCCCCTTAAAATATGTGTGTATAGTTCCGAAGTAATATATATGCAAAAATAGATAAATTAAATAATAACAAAATCTAAGGAATATCCAAGATATGGATCTTTCTTTCCTTTGATCAAATGCATATAAAGTTCCAAAAACAAATATCATCTTTAGGCAAATAAAAGAAATATCCAATGAATAAATGCTTAAAGATGAACAAACAAAATATATCTCCAATATATATATATATATATATATATATATATATATATATATATATATATATATATATATATATATATATATATAAAAAAATATATATATATATATATATATATATATATAAAAGAAAATATTTCAAGACATTTAAAGATTTTAAAAACTGTCATTAATAATAACATTTGAGTACCGGACAGATTCAATAAATCAAAAAGAAATCAAAAAGACTTTTCAAAAAATGTGGAATTTATTACGAAAAATTGTCTTAATAAATGTTCGAATGCGTCTATTTAGTCCTCAGACTGAAAGCTGGCGGTTCGAATCACGGAAATAATTTCAATAAAAGAATCCATAAATCATAAATAAATGCATTTGAACAAATAAACATAACTAGATAAATGTCCAAAGAAAAGTGTATTCTAGATATGTGGCATGTCAAGGGGATAATTGACTTGAAACAATTAACTGCTCCACCTTTACATGGCTATATCCAAAAAATAATAATATTGAAGAAATTTTAAAATAAAATTCAGAGACATATTTTCGAAAGTAGGAAACTAATTCAAAAATATAAGGTCTTCTTATCAAAGTTCATTTCTTCCTTTTTAAAGCCTTAGCACGGTGTCCACCTGACAACCGTGAGGTTAAAGAAAAGAAATCCTTTGAGAGAGAGATTCAATTTGCATGCCTTCTCTCCCGTAAAGAATTACTGTTGTAGACAGTATGTAACTTGAATAAGAAGATAATAATATAAAGCTCAAAATCATTTAATATTACACAAGTTAAAGACGAAATCACAAGACTATAATATTCAATGAGTAGTCACAAGATCATCAAGTCTGAATATCGAATAGTGTGACAGAAAAATGAACATATCAAAAGATGACATACATTAATCTATGAAGATCAATATATGTTACCTTTTATAAAATTAAATTATTAAATAATATTATCCATTAAATCTAAAATTCAAAATCCATCAGATAACAATTGCAACTAGATCTCAATAAATCTTTAGTTTATAAAGCGTTAATCAATCTTTGGTTAGCTATAGGGGTACTGTCCCAGCTAACGGAGGTTCACTGGAAAACACTTAAGTACCGTTTCGCTTTAGCCGTACCCGTGATAACACACAGACCCTTTGTAGGCTTATACCCAAAACAAATCTCTTCTTTAATAACCGAGGATATAAGAAGAATTAGTGCAATATGAAATAAATTATATTCTATAAAAAAAATCTTAGAACAATGTAGCATACATCATAAGATGTATCAATTACATTTATCCATATGTGCTACAAAATTATTGGGTAACAATAAAATATAAAACATTTGTAAATCAAAATGTAGGACCTAGATACGCTGACGTATTCTTGAACCTAGGGGACTAAGTTCAGTACCTTGGATCCAGAACTAGATATAGTTGCAAGTAGACCTTAATAAATCTTAAGTCTATAAAGTATTGATCACTTCGGGTTAGCTATAGGGGTCGGTTCCCAGCTAGCGGTAGTCCGAAGACTAGTACACCGTGTCGCTTCAGGCTATTTACACCTGTATGACAGAAGGAACCTTTCGGCTTGTTCCCAAAATGATCTATATTCTTAAGAACTTAGATTCAAATATGCAGTATTATCGAACAACATCGAAATCCAGAATCTCTAAATATAAAAGAAGTAAATACCCAAAGAATGGTTTATCAAGATCAAGATATTGAAAAATTATTTAAAAAAAGAGTCATGTATCCAAAATATCAACCAAAAAGTCAAGAAAAACATCATTAAAAGAGGCTTTGAGGAAGAAGCTAATAAAGAGAAGAACATAAATTTGTTCAAAGTAATCAATAGCTAAAGTATGAGATAAGAACAAGTTTGAAACTACTTTTCAAAATAATATAAAACTTGAATTTAACTTATATATCAGACAAAAATGTAACTGATTCATAAGAAGTTAATCAAAATAAAATATGAGAATCAATAGTGAATATATTATGCAAGCACAAGGTTAACTTAAAAGTATATGTATATACTTTTCAAGTAAATAGAAGACTTGTGCTAAATATACATACTTACAAAATACCGATCAAAGTAAATATGACATGTTAAAGACAAATCGGTAAGAAGTGACCATAAAAAAATATTAAAGGCGAAGAGTCAAAGGCATATTAACCAAAAACAAAAGCTCCTATGGACTAGAGTGGTATGCATGCTTCAAGGATAAAACTAAAATAAAGAGCATACATAGATAAATGTGTCACACTAATGGAAAGTGAGTGAAAGGCAATTTAGTGTGAACTAAATATTTAGCTAAACAGTTAGTCAAGCTAGGATTATGTCTCACATTGATTCAAACAATAAACAATTTTAAAGATATTAATGAAAGCTAATAGCAAGACATCAGTAAGAACGTGCTAGATATTAAAAACTATTTAGGAAGCATATGACCGAAGTGGTTCTATTGACCACACTTCTGTTGGTGGAATTATATGGAAGATGACATTTGTAGCTTTGCAATCACCAACATGTTCCATGGTTCTGTTTGATATGAGAAGCTTCACCTGCAATATTAGGTGAAGACTTTGGTATCCAATACTTGGATCCACATTTGTTAGCTTTGTGAACCCATTTGCACAAGTTCATATCAACAAGTTTTCTAATCTGACAATGATTAGAAACATGTCCATTCATACCACAATAATGACAGAAAGAATTAACATTAGTATTATGTGCAGCAGTATGAGAACGTGCAGTAGTGTGATATGATGTACGTGGATACTTGTAATAGAAAGCATGGTTATGTGAAACTTTAGCTTTGCTTGCTTCCTTTCTAGATGATCTGTCGTGTGTGACTTTGTGATGTGCTAAGTGTCTTGTGTTAGACCGAGTCGTAGGTTATACTACCTGCTTTCCCAGTCTAATCTTTAACTTTTTAGAGTTAGCACAGATCTTATCATATTTAGCAGAAAGAGCATCAATTCTATATGAAACAATAGAATACTTCTTCTTTTCTGATTCTAATTCCTCCTTAAGTTTAACATTTTCTTGAGTGCTTTTCTCAATGCAATTAAGTGCCTCATGCAATCTAAACTTCAGTATGGAAATCTCAGTAGAATTATCAGAAGGAGAACTATTTCTAGCATCATTCAATAAGCAAGTAAGCATTTCATTCTTCCGCTTATAGGATAGAATATCCTTTCTAGCTTGCTTATACTTATCTAATACTTTCTTGTGTTCTTCTAACAGATCACTGAAAGCATCAGATAACTCATCATGATAAAATTCACTCTCTTCATAAAAATAATTATTTTGTACCTCGTTAGATAATGCCATTGAGCATAAATTTACAGCTTGATGAGGTCTCTTTTCTTCTTCAGAATCTGTTGCTTCGCTTTCACACCATATGCTCGTGCTAGTATACTTGTGAGACGATGATCTACCTTCATTTGATTGTTCATAGTGACTCTCCTTTCTAGCAGTAGTACAATCTTCTTGGATGTGGCCTATCTTCTTACAATTGTCACATACAAGCTCTTCTTCGTATAAGGGATTGTGTTGTACCTTAAATCCCAATTCCATCATGCATATATTCGCATCATTATGAAGACTATCCTTCTCTCTGGAGTTGCTAGCTTTGCTTTCATATCTGCACTCATAAGTAGCTTCAAGAACTTTCCAAATTTTATGAGATGTTGTGCAAGTATTAATAAGATTAAATACATTTGTGTCTACAGCACAATAAAAGATATGTGCAGCTTTTGCATCAAGGCTATCTAACTTCTTGTCTTCCTCCGTGTAACTATAATAAGGCTTGTTGATTATAGAGGATGTGAGAATAGAAGTGATAGTAGACTTTTTATAGCCATTGACAACAATTGACCATAAGTCAAAATCTAGAGACTTCAGGTAGAAGCTCATTCGTGCCTTTCAATAGCTATAGTTTGTTCCATCAAATAGTGGGAGTCTATTTGTGGATTGCTCTTCAGTTGTGAAGTACATACTTGCCATATGTGATACTGTGATCTACGTAACAGTAGTTATATAATAACAATATTACCTTACTTTACCTGTATAACCCGCTCTGATAATGAGGATCTGCTCCAAGGATGTTAAGCCAAATAATAGAGTCCTTGCTAGGATACCAATTGAATGAGAAATTAGTATAAGCAATAATATCTCTATAAGAAGCACTCGCAATAATATCTCTAGAAGGAGCACCTGCTCTGATACCAACTGTAGGCAATTGGAATCATAGGTTAACAATTGATAATAAGGATCTACTCTAAGGATGTTAAGCTAGATAATAGAGTCCTAGCTTTGATACCAATGGTAGGACCGATTGTAGGAACGAGTTGTAAAGCGTAATACACTAGAGGGGGGTGAATAGAGTAGGCAGCAGAAATTATCTATTTAAAAATGTTAGTAACAAGATCACATTATATATATATATATATATATATATATATATATATATATATATATATATATATATATATATATATATATATATATATATATATATCACAGATATATATATATATATATATATATATATATATATATATATCACAGATATATAAATAAAAAGTAGAGAGTAGAGAGCAAACGCAAAAACAATGATGTATACTGGTTTTCCTCTTGTGAGGGCTAGTCCAGTCGGAAGAACTCTAGCTTCCAATTGAATCCACTATGGAAAATCACCACAAGTTTTTATCCGAAGTTCTTGCAACTTCTACAACGCGAGCTTTGATCCGAAGTACTCGACCAACTTCAGTTGTGTAGTGTCTTTCTTCAATCAAGCCTCTAATTACAATCGCTCTGAAGCTTCTAGACTGTACCACACTGGCAAATCGACTAGAGGATTGTAACTGACTTGGGATTTGAAAATGAAAGCTTTTTAGAACTCTTTGGAAGAAATGTAAGCTTTAGAAGAGAAGAGATGAAAAGTGAATGAGTGATTTGAAATTATCAGAATTCCTCTCTATTTATAGTTTTTCCAAAGGCAGAATTCGGACAGAATTCGGGCAGAACTCTATGAGAAAATTTCGTTGGGATCCGTAACTGCAGGGAGACCAAGTTCAAAAAGCAACGTTCACTAACCGAACTCTGGCCGAATTTGGGCCGAACTCAGGCCAAATTCTGTTGGAGTTCTGTCAGGGTTTTTGCAAATTGGTTTTGGGCTTTTTGAAAAGTCAAGCAGTTAGGAAGTAGTTTGGGCTTTTGTAAGTAGGCTTGTTTTCAAAATGAAAGGGTATTTTGAAAATGTTTCTTGGGTAGCCTATTTGCCAGTACAATACAGTTTACATCGTATTCCTATACTCAATAAATATGGAAAATATATTGATCAAATAGGAAAACCAATAGCCCTTTGATGACGTCTTGCTTCTAATATTTGAGCAAACATGAAGACGTCTTTTTCCTTGACGTCGGTCATCCAAAGATAAACAGATCTGGAAATCTGAATACCTTTCAGTGGCTTCGCCCCCAAACCGCCACGGGTGGCGCTGCCCCCTCGACCCCTGTCCACTGACCGGGCAGCGAAACCCCCGATGCGAGGCCCCGAATAGGTCGTTAGGCGGTTAACAAAAATCTTCTTGTATAACGCCGTCTTTGGCCCATCAAAATATTCTCTATTACATATGTCCTAGTTTGACAAAGCTTGATCATGCTTACTGCATGTCTATAAGAACATGTTAGACGAACAGAACAATATGATACAAGCATAGCAATATGATATAGAACATTTAGGACAATGCTAACATTAGGACAATGCTAAGTTTAAGTAGCAACATGATAGTGAATACATGAATATTAGTGACATCGTTATATTAAATTTAATTGATTAGCCATATTTAAAAACATGATATAATCATTAGGCTAACATTGTTGACCTATACAGCGTTCTACCGCCGATGCTTCGGCGTAGGCTGGACGTACCTGTGTACTCATGCCCCTAAATCGGATGCAGGTTGTGACAACCACAAAGCATGTCATGCCCAGTCCCAAAATACAAAGGACTAGAAATATGTAAACATGCGAGCTACATAACCAGTGGACTCCAGCCAAACTCGAATACGTATAAGTTGTTCTTACTAAGTAATTCTATCAAAAATCACTATAAATACACCATCTCAATCCTAAAATATATATCAAGAAAGAACTATATGTGTTAAAGTTGGTCGCTAGTAACACAAAAGCTCGAATAAACCCTGGAAAAAAATGAGTCTATAAAACTGGCTAACAAGCATAATATATCATGATAAAAAATATAGAGCACGAAAGAATAATAAAATAGTACTAGAAGCGATACCTGAATCCTACATAAGCAATTATACCATCCATCTATCTATCTATAAGTTCTCAACAACAACATGGAGAGATCACCAGGTTCTCAAAGGGATGTAACAAGATACATATAGCATTTCATGGAATATTGAATATAAAATACACAAATAATGGCACCTAACCATTCTGTGTGAGAATGCACTTTTAAAAACAAACCTTCAACGCATGGACACTCTGGCTATAAATGGGATTTGTATAGTCCCATCTTTGGGCACCCGGGGCCTGAGCACAAAACGTTTCGCAAATGTGAACGTTAGTGGCCAACTAGAGAGTAATCTCACCCGCGTCTCCAACGGAGCTTACGATTACAAAAAGGAATGTACAATCGTGGCTCATACGTTAAGAAACTTTCCTCCCCATCCCATGCTCCTATCTACGTCGTATCCATGACAATACCTATAATAACTACTAAGTCTTCTAACATACATCTCTATTAACAGTTATACATAACGCACGTCTTATACGTACTGGGATCAGCCAATACGCAAGTCCGAATTCTATATGCGACTCACAACTCATGGCACACATGTGTCAAGGCTAATGAAGACATGACGATGCTTCATAAACATAAGGTGGTCTGCTAAAACTAGTTCAATATGCATAAAATAAAGAAAAGCAACGAAAAATGACTAACATAGTCGTTCGCCCAAGTATGACTTGGAAGCACAGTTTTATATAAAATAAAATAATAATAAATAAATAATATGAATGCAACATGCTGAACTAAAAGTAAATAAATAGTAAACATGACAAGATATCTTGCATAAAGGTGGTGTGAAGAATTAACGACGTCCAACAGTCAAGCTCGTCAAGCTAGAGGAAGCAGCAAAAATGGAACTTCCACAAACATCTCCATATGCTAAAATAGAAATCACCAACATTTCTAGAATAAGAGCAATAACTAAGAAAGACTCACAAGTCTGATTCTTGAAACATGGGCAAAACGATAATTTTGGATCAAAACAATGTCCCAGGGTCTCTAAATTCAGCAAATATGTCTACAGGACCATTTTTTTTTATACAAACTCAACTGTATGTCCAGATTTGGATTCGATGAGCCGATCACAAAAATGCATGTTGAATCGGATCGTGAGGCCCGCAAAATGGTGATTTGGTCAACTGTCTCAGAATTGGACCAAACTTGGCTCACATGAAAAAAATGCTACAAGTCCAATGGCACAAGTTTTGTCGCGAGTTGAGAAGCATACACAATATAATTGAAAAAAATTACAAAAATGTCGATACGATAATTTTTGACATATATGGGTCGAATTCATCACGCACATACAACCAATTTAAAATTTGTCAAATCACACACGTCTGCGAAGTCCATACGAACCATTCGATGCAAGTTGTTCACAACCAAGTCATCCAGTTTGTAGGGACGGACCCCCTACCGGAGTTTTTTTATGTTTTAAAAACAAATTTTTTGGGTGTTTGGAACTGATTTTATTTGAAAACAAATAAAGAGAAAATTTTGAATAAATAGTTGTTGTGAAGCTGTTCATGTTGGCTACAACTTTGTTCTTTAGATTTTAAAAATCCTTATTATTTTGTTTGGAATTTGGCTTCCAAAATATGGTTTTAGGACTGTTTCTATTGTCTAGAATCGATTTTTTTATTCGATTTTGGAACTCAATTTTCGTCGCATACATCACGGATTAAAACAATCTACTTGAAGGGAAATGAAGTCGGTTATTAGGTTGTGAACAAAGCTATTCAATTGGTTCACAAAATCGTGAACCGAGGAATCATGAAACTCGTCACAAATTAGGCCCTGTAGGTGCTACTGTTGACTGCTATCACTGTTGCCGCGATGCTTCTTTCGCTGTTGTCGCATCGGCGGTCGACCCTCGACCACCGCAACGACGACGTGCAGACAGGGATCGGTCTGGGGTCGTATCGCGTTGCTGAGGTAGGGTTTAAATTTTTTTCGTCGTTTATATAGGGGAGAGTTTTCGGTCTGCACAGTTACTGTTAGCAGTAACTCGTGATTTTATTATTATATTTTTTCTATTTATTTTTATCAAATATATTTATACTTAAATTATTTTTTTAAACATTATTCGAAAACAAACTTAAGAAATATTTATTTCCTATTAAAGATATTTAGGCACCCATCGTATTATTATTATAATTATTATTATTACTAGTAGTAGCTATAATTATTATTAAATCTTTATTTACTAAAAACAAATTTTATTTAAAAAAATCTAAAAGTTATTCTAAAAAAATTCCTAAATGAATCTAATAAATTTTGTAACATATATTCCTATTTATACAACAAATAAAACAAATATTTTGTGTGTATATATATATATATATATATATATATATATATATATATATATATATATATATATATATATATATATATATATATATATATATATATATATATAATGAATAGTAAATAATAACTAATAAATAATAAATAATATATATATTTTTATTTATTTATTTATTTTTATTTTATATTTTTTATTTATCTTAATCCACGAGAACCGTAGTGGCTAAGGCCTTCATTAAAAACAAGGGAAAGGGGGAGATAAAGTAGGGAGATGGCCCTTGCTCCTACAGGTGTGGGGATGGATCCCCTGGAGACTTAGCCAAAAGGACCAAACCATAAATACAAGACGCTCTATTCACTACTTCTTACTGTTAGAGCGTAGAGAGCGACGTGGTGTGAGCGCTTCGCGCCTAGCGTGAACGAAATCAACGAAGACTTTGTGGAGATTAGGGAGGGATGTCAGGGCAGCATTCGATCTTTGGACTCTATCCCGGAAGGCCCGCTGGGATCTGAAAGCGAGGGCTGTAAGAAGGCTAATCTCTTTGACATCCTCGCCATCAGGGAGGGAGTCAACGATCTTAGTAAAGAAGACCATCAATCTGTTTTTGGTCTCTTCGTCCGAAACCGATTGAATTGCTTCTACTACTGCTACATCTGCCTCTTCTTCTTCTTCTACATCTTCTTCGATTTCTTCTTCTTCTTCTACATCTGTGGTTTCTTCTGACGCTTGGCCGTCGTCAGAACCTGACCCTGTTTGGTCTTCTACTTCAACCGCTACCTCTTCTTCCTCATTGTGATCCGCAGGTGCCTTGTCGGGTGGCTTGGCCTCTTGACCTTCATCAAGGATGATAGTCTCCTGATATACTATGGGGTGGATCATGCCGAGTAATTCGAATTTATTGTTACGATTTAATCCAGGAGTCGAGGTGGTGGCGGTGGATTTGTTGGAGGCATACATGTCTGTCTTGGGAAGTAGGCTCGAAGGAGCTTTCCTGTGTTGCTCGTTGGCTAGTTCTTTCAGTTTTTCACAGCTTTCCTCAAAATGGAGGTGGCTATTCGGTAGAGAAAGTAGTAGAGGCATAGTATCACTGTTCGTAGGGTTGATCATGGGGTCCCCAGTTTTTGGTTTCTTCTTAAGCTCCAGATGAGCCCTAAAGCAGAGTTTAGAGGGGTGGCCCCTCATGTGGCAGTGGTTGCAATACAAGATGTTATTATCACAGATAATCTGTTGAATGTGGACCATGTTCCCCAGTTGGATCTAGATGTTGTTAAGAAGGTCCTTAGAGACATCCAGCTCGATACAAATCTTGATATAGTTGGCTTTTGTAAGATTATGAGTTTCTTTAGTAGCCGAGATGAACTTACCAAAAGAGCTCACAATTCTTTTCATGGCGGATGGGACAAAGCAGATCAAGGGGGATTGGGAAGCGTGACCCAAACTGCGACGATCGTAGGTTGACGACCATTTAAAGATTTCATCGCACGAGCATCTATTCTGGTGGTGTGCTTCATCGAAACCTTGGTTTGGTCTTCTTCACTCGACATGTGGAACTGCATATGCTTGGGATCTAAAAGGGCGATGCAGTAGGCGTATGATAGTCCCCATCCCGCGACAACTTCTTGTACCCTATGGAGTTTAGGGCAACCAGAGGAGAACTTAAGCATGAAAGAATGGGAGAATTGTTCGGCCAGGGATGAGATCTCTTCGGGAGAGAAGGAGATAAAAATGTTGGCATCATCCTCTGGCAGTGGGGATTGCGCCAGTAAATCGTCGTAGATGGTGGGGCGCTTGAGCCCAGCTCGCGCTGGGCGAAGTATGTCCGCAAAGGATGTTTTAGGTAATAAGTTGCCAGGACGCGCTAGGGCATGAGTGGCTACTGCGGGGATGTCGCCTCCGAAGACCACGTCCAAAAACGATGAGCCTGCGGGCTGAGAGGCGCAGTGCTGAACGTGCAAAGAGGAGGGAGAAGTTGGGCCATGTAGCGCTGGGCGCTCCCGCCCACCAAGGGGATGGCCGAGCAGGTAGGACAGGGGGCCAGGGGGAGGGGCAAACTGGGTCTGACTTGCCCACAAACAGTGTGCCACATAGAGGTGCCACCAGTTCGCCGCGAGGATGCGTAGGTTGCGTGCCACGGGCAAGTGCAACCGGGTGAGTCGACGAGCCCACGAGAGATGGCTCTAGTTGTGCGGTGGCAAAAGATCCTGCGCCAACTAACGACCGATTCAGAGATGCAGATGGTGTAAACCCCCTAACTTTTACTACGATTTTTTTAAATTAAATTGTTATTGATTTTATTTTTTCGTATTCGCTCGTCGAGTGCGAATATATGCGAGATACATATTTTTTGAAAATATTTTTATTATAGATTTTATTTATATATGAGAAGTATATATTCAAAATAAAATGTGATAAATATATTATTTTCATTCGCCTAAATTTGTAACAGGCATCGCGTCTACATTTTTCCAAAAACATTAGTTTATTTTGATTTTAGTTTATAGTTTAAATATAGTAGTAATTTAGAAAACGATGATTTGTGAATATTTGTATACAAGGTTCATGAATCTAATTCATGAATATATTTTAAATTCTAATTTTCAAAATTATTATTATATTATTTTTACAAGTTAAAAGAAGATATTTCTAAATTAGTTTATGGTGATTTAAATCGGAATTTGATTTTTATGGATAACTTTTAAATAGTTTTTGATTTAAAAAAAAGATTATCTACTTTTTCGGAGAGAGATTATTGAATTAAATTCAAAGAGATTTTAATTAGGCGAGGAACTATCCATTAGGGATTTAAACCAATCATATTCTCTATCCAACTAGGAGCACCACCACTTATATAAGGAGAAGCTCCTGCTCTTTTTTCATCAAAAATTCCACAACTCTAAATTCCATCCAAATTGTGCCTCGTGTCTGTGTCCACACATTCTTATTCCAGTTATTTATTACAGTTATCCACGTCGTATCGGACAGCCCCTGACACGACGACACTACTCATCCCCGGCCCCCGGTCGACTGCTGTCCCACACACACCAAGACCGCCACCTTTCAGACCCAATCCCCCGAGTCATCTTCCCACCGCCTTCATCTTGGCCGCCACCACAACCGGCCGCCCCCGCCAACTTCTCCACACACAGACTCCACCACTGTCGATCCACCTCAGCCCCAGACCCGTCACTGGTCTGCCCTGGCCTCTCCCCGATCAATAGCCACCCGCCGCCACCATCAGCCACTAAGATGACACCACCACCGCCAGATCATCGCCATCACTACGCCCCTCCGCTATGGCCATCACCGGTCGCAGCCGCCTAAAAGCCCAATTCATCACCACCCCGTTTCCTCCAAAATTCACCTCCACCATCGCCGGCGACCCCCACCAGAAAAATCACAACACACCACCACCATCACCCATGGAAGAAGAATGAGGGGGAAACCCTAACCTAACCTAACCCATGCTCCGCCCGCGCCGGTTCGAACTCCCCGGGCCCCGCCGCCCGCACCAGCCTAACCTGGCGCCGCCACCCTCCTCTCGTGGCAGCGCCTCGCCGCGCCCGCCCCGGGCTCCTCCTCAGTTGCGCCGCAGCGCCGGATCTCCGTGGGACAGCCCCTCCGTCGAGCAGATCCGGTGCCACCACGGGCAGCGCCACCCAGGGGAGCACCCTCTTCGTTCCGCCTCCACTGTAAGTCCGCTCCTCTCCACCCTTCCTTCCTCTCTCCTCGATTATTGCTCTCCCCCACTCTTTCTAAATTCTTTTTCACTTTCTTTTGATTGAGATTACTTAAGAGTAGTCTCCTTTATGTAGGAGAGCGGCCATGTGCTGCTGCTAGTTGTGTTGTGTGGTTACTATTTTCTTATTTTTAATTTATGTTATTTTATTTGTTGTATTATGTGTATAAAGTAAGTATGTTATTAAGGTATAAATTGTTATAAGTTTTGTTACAAGAATTATTATTATTATTATTATTATTATTATTAAACATTTAATTGATTAATGAGTAATATTAGTTATTAATAATTTTGGTATATATTATTACACTTAGACTAATATTGTTATTTTTTTTGTAAAAAAAAGTACATATAACTAAGTGTACTTTATATATGTGTTAAGTACCCAATTGTTTATATAAGTATGACCTGTTAGAGCCTTAGCATTTTTTTACCATGATCATTATAACATTATTATTATTACTATTTTGTTATCAAATATATATATATATATTTAAATATTTAAAGAAAAAAAATGTATGTTGTAACAAGTATAGTATAGGGGCATGCCCTAAATCTATTTTAAAGTTAGTTTTAAATCCTAAAATGATATTGTGGATTTTCATGTATAATATAACTATCTACCCAAAAGAATTTGTTTTTATAAACTTAAGGTATTGTTTATATCTAAAACTATTTTTAACTAACAAAAAAAAATATTCGGGCAATATGAATATTTTCTAAAAAAAATTAGTAAATGTATTTTCAAATTGTATATAAAGTATTTACAAGTATTTTACGTAAACTTATTATAAATTATTTTTTAAAGTTTATATATGTATCTATCTCCACAAAATCTCCTCGATTACCAACCTTAATCGTGCCTAAATCGTGCTTTCCTATTTTCTCGTGAATTCCGGACCCTTACACATTGACATCGTCTATTGAACAAAACAGGACTTGTCGGATCATTGCATCACACCAGGCAGCACACCAGGCAAGATACCTTGCCTTATTTACTGTTTATAATTAGTCTGCATTTTATTTTAGATATTGAATATTTATTGCATGTTTATTTCCAGTTGTGCCTTTAACTGTTGTTCGTGATTTATTTACTTGCTTTCCATATATTCAATGCAAGTGTTAGCCTTATTTCTTTCTTGTCTCTAATCTATGCATATGGACCTAAAAGTTAAGGGACTATCGATTGTTAGTATATTATCATAAACTTGTCACGATGGTATCACGACATATGTGTGAGATGAGTAGCATGTAGAGGTCCTTGCATGTTAGCTGATCACCCGTGTTCATGCATTAGGTCTAACTGCTAATAGAGGCATGTTAGGAGACTTATCAGTTAGTAGAGGTACATGGTCGTGGATGCGACTTAGATAGGTACATTGGGTGCGGAGAACATTTCCTTATCATATGGGCTACTATTGCACTTTCCTTTGTAACCCGGAAGCTCCGCCGAAGATACGGGTATGCTTACCCCCTCAGGTTGGCCACTGACATTTTTGAACGTTATGCGCTTGGTCACTGGTGCCCAAGTGGGGACTATACCGGATCCTATTTATAGCTAGGGCCTTGTAACTAAGGGTTTGTTCTTAACTGCATGAACACATTAGAATGGTTAGGTAACCCTAGTCAATGTCATGTCACCCCCGTTCCATTAGTAGCATGGGACAATGTCGCAACGCAGAATAGTGTACTACCCCTTGTCCTTGTTTGGTTGTGGGGATAGTCCACTATTTCGATGATGAGATATTGGGCCTTGTTACGATTGGGACTATTTTACTTTACACATGACTTGTGACATATTATATTAAATTTATTATGGCATGTTGTTTATTGTATCTTGTTACATCCCTCTGAGGACCTGGTGAACTCTCCAGGTGTGTGCTTTGTGACTTTTCGCAGGTGCTCTAGCCAAGGCCATGACATACTCTTTCGAAGATGATTGCACTTTGATCGTCTTTTACTTCGCCCGACAAATTCCTTTATCTTTATTGTATTTCTTCTCTTTTAATAGTTGGTAGTGGATTTGTCTCCGCCCAACGTCTTGTACCAAATAACAATCCATAGTTGATTTATATATTATTCTTTTATTTTTGTGGATGAGTTTTAGTGTCATGGTTTACTGTATTTTACAGCTTATGTATACATACAAGGATTCCATATATTGGATTATACTTCGTATGTATGCAGCTGGCACGTCTACGTACTTAGTCCTAAGTATTTTGGGACTGGGCATTACATGTTTTTGTAGTGGCCCATACAGGTCGAGTTTGCCGTTTCGGTTACATTACTGTAACAAGCGGGCCTGCACATAGGATTAAAGTCTAGGATATCATCCACATGCTTGATCTCTTCCCTTGACTCCATTTTTTCGATCTTTCATTCGACTTCTTTGATTTGCATCTTGCTTGAACTCTTTCTACCAAAATCCATATTGTCGTGCTTGATGGCGACTAGAAAGATGACTACACTAGTATATGCTCCTAGGTCAAACACATGGCTAGAAGGATTACATTGACAACTATTATGCATTGAGGACGACCGCCAGCTGTCCCCTGGACAGGAGGGACGTCCAGATCAGCAACTCTGACCGGCGTTAAACCGACGAGAGGAAAGGGGTCGGGTCCGACCATCTCCGGACCGGCAGGAAGTGAGCTGGGCGGAGCAACGAGGTCCGGCTGCACGGACGCCAATAAAACCGGATGAGGGAGGGACGAAGGAGCCGTCAGTGGAGAGGGTGGCAGCCCGAGAAGAGCTAGGAGGTCCGGAGGCCACGGACGGCTGCTACGGGACCATCAACTCCGGAAGGGGAAAACACGCAGGAACTTACCAGAGAAGGGGCTCTGGGCACCCCGAAGGCGAGGTGGGTCCGCTGCTCCACCGCAGGAGGCGGCCGGGGCGGTCGAGCCGGAGGGGGATCTCAGGAGATCCCAGGAATCGCCATTAGAGAGCTCCCGAGACTCGATTATATATATTATATATCTCTATTATTATTAGATATATATATAGGGAACGGTTTGTTCCTGAAGAAACACAGCCTCAACCATCTGTCCCTGCCGAGAAACCTCTAGAAACCGTGGATATGGGTTCTTTTGACGAAGTACGAGATCCATTATGCGGCCTTCTCAGGAAGCGTAAGGAGAAATTCCCTCCAAAGAAGGTAGGCAAGAAACAAAAGACTAGGACCTTCTCTACCCAGTCGGCCCATGATAATCCTTCTTCTTCGGCTGTGGGAAAGAAGAAAACAACCGTTGTTGAGAAGCCTGTTGTCACGACCCGCACCCGCTTTTCGGACGCGAGCTCGTGAGCAAGCCAGCTACGTATCGAGCGGACTCCAGCCCGACTCGAGTACGTATAAGCTGTCAAGGTCATCGGTATCATGTCTAATCTAAACTATATCTCAATCCACAATAAGAATAATAAACAAGAATGAACAAGTATGGATCATGGTCTGCAGCCCACTAGCAAAAATGTCCGATAAGACTCTAAAGGAAATAACAAGAGTCTAAAACTGAATCAAGAAACATGATATCTCATGACAAGGTATGAAAGCACGAGCGGATAATAAACACGATAACGATACATGAATCCCACAAGAACCGTAAATCCTCCGCCATCCAGAACTACTAGCTAACTCCATACAATCTCTAAACCTGAGGAGATCATCAGGTCCTCAGAGGACATAGCAAGATACATAATATACATGCCTATCTAGCAGTTTTATCATGCACAAAAAATAAACAAGAAAGAACAAGGACAAGACAAATGACTACGAACACGAACACACGAACACTAGAACAACTACGCATAAATGAACTGCCGGATGAACGATAATCACAAGATCAATGGAAGAAACCAAACCCTCAACCCGAGTGTGGACTCACGGGTTTGAACTAAACACTAACCCTCGCCCCGAGTGTGGACTCTCTGGTTAGTACTAACCCTCGTCCCGAGTGTGGACTCTCTGGTGCAAATACTACATCTTCGTCCCGTGTGTGGACTCTCTAATGTAAACACCCTCATCCCGAGCGTGGACTCTCTGGTGCAAGCCAATTCAAGTCAAGTCTAGTCTACACCTTCGTCCCGAGTGTGGACTCTCTGGTGCAAATAATCGACATCCTAGTCCCGAGTGTGGACTCACGGATGTAAACAGATCAAGAAAAACACCCTCGTTTCGAGTGTGGACTCTCTGGTGCCAAGGAAACAATATCAAAGATTTA
This sequence comes from Iris pallida, assembly GCA_029216955.1. Classification (NCBI taxonomy): domain Eukaryota; kingdom Viridiplantae; phylum Streptophyta; class Magnoliopsida; order Asparagales; family Iridaceae; genus Iris; species Iris pallida. The sequence goes on along the minus strand of JANAVB010027800.1, from coordinate 6,334,360 downwards.
GCAGTTCACTTACACGTACTCGTTCTATGACACGACTCAAGCAAGGTACTAACGAGAAACTCCAAGTGGGAACCACAAGACCAAACATGAACACGGCTATAAACAATAAAAATAACTCTACAGAAAATAACACGAAAAGCACATGTCCATAAATAATCCAAAAGCTGGAAACTGAAATAAAATGCATGTAATAAAACTGTAGAGGGAGGCAAGGTATACTTGCCTGGAGGTTGCACGCAGATCCCACAAAATATAGTCAACTGGTGAGCCAATAAGTCCACATCACACAACTGTCTCCGAAAGCTGAAATAAATGTTACCAACATTCTCAGAATAGTCAAATTAGCTCGGATTGCCTGTCCTTAAGTCCAATTCTGGACACAGAGGCAAAACGGTAATTTCGAGCAAAAACGATGTCCGCCGTTGGACCCGCTTTGCACCGAAAATCGTGCCAGAGTCAACGGTCTCTAAAGTCGTCAAACTACATGTCTACGGATCCGGTTTTCTGATACGAACCCAACCGTATGTCCAAAGTTGGATTTCGGCGGGCCGTGCACAAAATCACCTGTTGAGTCGGATCGTGGGGCTCGCAAAACGGCGATTTTATAAACTGTCTCAGAATCGGACCAAACTTGGCATACAGGACCAGAAAAATGATACGGTCCTGTTGGCGTAAGTTTCGTCTCGATCTGACGAACGTGCACGAAGTAATTGGAAAATTTGCACAGAGACCGATACGGAGAATTTCGACGGATACGTATCAAATTCGTCGCGCACATGCGACCAATTCGAATTCCGTCAAAGCCCACACGACCATGAAGCTATTACGCAGCTTTCGATGACTTTGGTTCGCGACCACGTCGCCCGGATTGGCGGGACGCACATCGTATCGAGGGAATTTCTAGTTTTTGAAACAGTTTTTCGGTAAACTTCGTCAACGATTTATTTCATGCACACATATCAAAAAATAGAACTACAAGTTACGTTTTGATCTTGGTTATGTTAACTTTAATCGTGTTCAATTAGTTTCTGAAAACTATCAGTAGGTTGGCCGTGACTGGCCTTCCAAATTGGGGTATGCACTGCCCTGTTTTGCTATTTGCGAAACAGTTTTTCGTTGATCTTCGGGTTTCGATTTCTACGCACATGATGCGATTTAATTTAATCGACCTAAAGGTTAATGAAGTGGGTAGGGTTGTGATCATACCAGAGCAGTTCGTACACGAAAACATCGATCATGGAGAGAGAACGCGCCTCGCAAAGTGGAGCAGAAACTGCTATTGCTGCTGTCCTGTTCTTCCCTTGCGCGCGGTTCGACTGCTGCTTCTGGCCGACCGATGGCCGCGCGGCCGCATGCGGAGGCCGGAGCAAGGTCGCCAACATTGGAGGAGGGAGGTGGCGGCGTCGGTCGAAGGCTAGGGTTGGGTTTTCGTTCGTAAATTTTTTATATATATACTGTGTGTGCACAGGGGTCGGGTGATCGGGTTCAGCTGAACTGATGGGGTGTTTGGTTGTAGCCCGAGAGGGCTGGGCTTCCTGCTGATGCTTGGGAGGGGTGAGTGGGCTGGGCCGGCTTAGCTGGGCCTGGCCTAGCTGAACTTAAGGGCTGGTTTAAGCCTTTGTTTTATTTCTTTAATTCTTTTCCTTATTCCCTTTTTCTTTTCTATAAAACCTCTATATATATATATACATGTGGTTCTCTCTCTCTAACTCTAACTATAAGTAAATATTTATATATATATATTTGTATATACACACACACATATATGTATATATATATATATATATTTATATATACAAACACACACACACACATATATATATATATTATATATATATATATATATATATATATATATATATATATATATATATATATATATATATATTCACCTATATACTATATACTTATTTAATAATTTGTATAATATCCAAATACCTCAATACCATTTTACCACCTAGTGTAGGGCCTACCTACATAAATATGGACATATATACAATAATATTTATTTAAAATAAACATAGCCAATAATAGTAAAGTAAAATTGTTTAATAAATACGTCAAAAATAATAATAATAATAATAATAATAATAATCCTAATAACACTGAAATTAGACAAATAATATATCGCGGTGAACTCATCAACCACCCCATTTATTCGGCTCCAGAAATTCGTACAATATTCTAAACGCTATTTAATAACAATAATATCTATATTCTACCCATAACAATTATTTAGTAAATAATTGCCAATTCCTAATATATACAAAATATTTGCATTTACCAAACATGTCTATAAGGTCGTATTTGGTCCCACTACACGACTACATGGGCTTGGGTTTGACTTGGGTCTAATCTGGACAGGTTCGGTACAACCGGGTTCCCGAAAACTCAATAATATAATTAAATAATAAATAAAATCGTCGGTAGGGTTAAGTCGCAACTTGGCTTGGTTTTCTCAGTTAGGACACTCCTATGGCTCGGCATTTCCCTACCATGGCTAAACACTAGTCAAAGCACGTCACTGCACTATCCGTGCCATGATTCTTGGTCGTCTGGTACTTCAAAACTTAACCATGGCTAAAATTATCTACCGTAATAATTAACTAAATAATTATTTCTAAAAATTCTAAAAATTATATTTAAATCAAATAAATAATAGAAAAAAATAATTCAAAATTTTTTGGGAAGGAGAGCTACACCTGTTGCCAGGACTAGACTTCAGACGCGACAAAGGAAGCTGGATTCTCACCCGGAGTAACCACTTCTCTCACGGGATCGACTCCATCCCTATTTCGAAGGGAAATCACAAGAGCTAGGGAGGAGACAAGTAGGGAACAGCCTATTCCTGAAGAAGCACAGCCTCAACCATCTGTTCCTGCCAGGGTAGCTACTATATCTCCACAGCCGCTGGTCAAGCATTCGGCCAAGAGAAAGTTATTGGCCACCAGGGTCAGAGGAGGGAAGACTGCATTTCCAACCGCACCTTCTTCACCATAACAGTCTTCTGGCCAAGAGATTGTCGATGTCGCACGGAGGCATTTCTTCTCCACCAGGTGATGCCTTTACTCTTTCTGTTCAGCAAGAGTTACTTGATGTTGATCCTGTAGTAATTTGTATTGACCTGTCTTCATCCCCAGAGCCTCCGACAACCAGTGCTCTGGCTTCAGCTGCTGCACTAGACACTCATACGGTTACTATTTCAGAACCAGCAATCATAGGTTTCACCATTCCTTTGTCTACAGCGATATTGGCGGCGTTTGCTACAGCCTGTTTGATTTTGCCACCAACTACTAATGACACTTCAAAGGCTACCGCTCCTAAGATAGTGACAATTCCAAAAGAGACTGTTGCTGAAGTTTTAACTCCTTCCATAGCCCAAACTTTTGTAACCTCTCGAGAAGATGATAGAAGCGCTAAATGACTGTAAATTTGGTAATGAGTTGATCGATGAAGATCCTATTGATGCCGCCTCCGATCGTGATCAGGCTGAAGGTAACGATCAAGTAATGACCCAAGAGGATCAAAATTTAGTGGCCAAGGACAGTCAAGTTGCTGTTGTGGGGGAAGAGCACCCTGCTGAAGATGAGGGTAACCAGAGCCCCAGCGATGCTAATCAGAGTCTCGATGAACCGTAATGCGATGAGAACTCGGATGTTGATATTGAGGGCGACGAAAACCCAGATAATACCGAAGAAGGAGATGAAGACCATGCTGAAGGTCTCGAAGGTCTTGAGGATGATGAAGACCCTAACATTGATGCTGAGGAGATTTAAACTCCTATTGAGCAAGTTCTTGAAACGGAAGGGGCAGAAGTGTAATTCCTAGGAAGCCAGGCTGAATCAGGGGCTAGAAGCAGCCGTTTTATATCAGGAGGCTCGAAAGCAGGAAGCGGCCAAGCAGCTGTATTCGCCTCTACAATGGGTAGGCTTGTGACGGAACGGGATACTACACCACGTGAGACCCCCTATACGTTACTTGATCTAGCTAAATGTCTGATTCTATTTACCTTTATTTTTCCTATCTGATGTTGTGTAATATAATGATTTTTAACTTTGAATTATAGTGGGGCATATAGGGACGATCACTGAAGTCCTGTTGGCTTTTACTACTTTCAGCCTTAGTTCCATAATTGCTCCCTTGGAGGTCGAAACTAACATCATGGAAGGAAGCTCCTCAAGGACGTCGGCGCCAAGATCTCCAGGGACTGGTGCAGTGCAAGCTGTCATTCTTCCATCTCTGCCGAAAGAGAAGCTCCTGCTGACGTAATGATGCCTGGTATCTCATCGGTGATGAACAGCCTTATATGTACTTACATGAATGCCATCTTCACCACTTTGAATTCTTGGTTCAATTGGCCTTGGATAAGAATTACCTTATGATTCCATAAGGAAGTCTTCGCAGTTTCCAATTGACTCCATACACAACTTCGGAGACAATGAGATGGCGATTACCCTGGAGCGGATCTTGGCGGAACTCGAGGAACCCATCAAGTCTTACCAGACCTTGACCAGAGGGAATATAAATAGGCTGGTAGATGCTGAATGTGAGATATTGGCTCAGGAACACGAACAACAGCGAGCCATTCTTGAAAATGCCTTGGCAGCATTTACAGTCCATTCTGGAGAGATAGAATCTGGCATAGCTGAGGCTACTTCCTCTATTAAAATTTACATTGCTAAAAGAGTCGAAAAAGACCAGGAGATAACTAAAGGTCGAGTTCGCATCGAAGAGCTAGAAGCTGAGTTGGCACAGACCCGTGCATCAGTCACAGCGGCTGAGAAGCGTAATGAGGAGATTATTGAACTGCATCAACTTGCTTCTAGTCGTTTAGATGACTTAGAAGGACAAAGAGATACCCTCCTCCAAGCTCGAAATACAGAGATGGAGCGTCATATCACCCTGATGCAATCATTAAACCCAAAATCAAGAAGAAACCTAGCCAGGGAAAGGGTGATTGGTACAAGAGTGGAGCGGGCCGAAGCTTTAAAGAAACAAATTCTCGATCTTAGTACGCAGCCTCCACAATGAAGTCATATTTAGAAAAATGAGAATGAATGTAATAACTCTTTCGAACTATCACATTTTTTGATAAATGTAATAGTTTTTGCATTTACATGAAATAAAAATCGATGATCTTTTGTGGCTCTATTACTTATCATGTATCTGTTTAAGATACAAGTAATAGGAGTAAGAAGTATGCATCAGAGGTACTGGACGTGACAAATTTCTCGAAAATAACAACATTCGTTATATCTATTCAGAGGTAATATGGACGTGACAGAATATAATTTTGACATGATTTTACATTTGGGATGACAGTATCAGAGGTAATGTAGACATGACAAGGCGTACATCTGTTGATTTACCCTTAGGCCATCTGGGGCTCAAGAATATGAGATCTTTTAAAATGACTGGGTTCCAAAAGATAATGTTTGTGATGATATGTTTTGGTAAGTGTTTATGGGTTAAATCTTTTGAGGATACACCATAAAATTTGGTTAAGACTCCGCTAGGGATTTTTGGGGACTTATTATTTATGGGTTTATTCACGAAAAAGTGAATAAAAGATAATAATTTGAAGATTTGGGGTATGTACAATATTTGTTAGAAAACATGGTACAAATTTTCAAACATGATATTTTTTTAGGAATTTGTCGTTGATAGGCATGATAGCGATTCTGTCATCCATCCCGGTTAGCTGATAAGCTCCATTTGAGAAAAAATTGCTTACAACGTAGGTACCTTCCCACTTTGGCTCAAACTTGCTCTTGCTCATGTGCGTCATAGTCGTAGGACGTCTGATAATAAGGATTAGCTCACCTTTTTGAAAGGTTCATACTTTGACCTTGCGGTTGAAAGCTTTCGAGATATGGGCTTGATATAGCTCGATGTGTTGTTGAGCTAGTAGTCGTTTCTCATCAAGTACTTTAAGCTCTTGAATTCGAAGACGATTATTGTTTTCTACTGTTAACTTGTTGGCAATAGCTATCCTCAAAGAAGGAATTTGAATTTCTAACGACAAGACATCTTCAAATTCATACACCAAAGAGAAAGGTGTACAGCCAGTTGGAGTGCATACGGTAGTATGGTAGGCCATAAACATTCTCCAAGCTTTTCGTTCCAGTTTCGTTTATTAGCAAAAACAAACTTCTTGAGAAGCTTGATGATTGTTTTGTTAAAAGCTTCTGCTAAACCGTTAGTTACGGGATTATAAGTCGTTGAAGCAATATTGTTGATTCGATTGTCATGACAGAATTGAGTGAATGTTTGACTGACGAATTGAGGTCCGTTGTCATGGATGATTCGTCGAGAAACACCGAATCGATAGATCACATGATGCTTGATGAAGCTGATAACACTGCTTGTCTTGACTTCTACTAAGGGAATAGCTTCTGTCTATTTTGAGAAGTAATCGATTATAGCTAAGATGAACCGATGTTCTCGAGATAAGGACAGATTAATAGGACCAATGACATCCATACCCCAAGCGTCAAAAGGCCAGGATGCTGAAGTGGGATGTAAGAACTCTGATGGTTGATGGATGAAATTTGCATGGATTTGACATTCTCGGCATTTCTTTGCATATTCAATCGCGTCCGTCACCATGGTGGGCCAATAGTATCCTATGCGTCGGATACGATCCTGTAGCTTAGGACTAGGCTGATGTGCACCGCAAACACCATCATAAGCTTCTCATAATATCTGTTTTGCTTCCTCTTCCACAAAACAGCGTAGAAGCATACCATCAAATGATCGCCGATAGAGTGTTTTGGAGGAGTTATTATAATAGAATCGAAGCGACCGATAGTGGATTATCGTTGCTTCTTTAGGGTCTTCGGGTAAAATGTTATATACTGCGAAGTCAATAAAATGAGCCCTCCAGTATTCGCTAGTAGTACAAATTTTAGCTAAATTACTGAATTCAACATTTAGATTATTCTCGATACAGAATAATTCCTAATTAGCGATGATGATTAATTGTTGTCATCGTACAGGAATTGCTAAAACTACTGCTAGATTTACAAGTGCGTCAGCCTCTGTATTGCATACTCGGCGCACATGTTCAATAAAGAAACTTTTGAATGATGCAGCCAGTTTGACTGCTGCTTCCTGATACGGGATGAGATCTTGGTACCGAACTTCATAAGTACCTCTAACTTGGTTGACAATCAGCTTAGAGTCCCTGTATACTTCAAGATAGTCGATATCCAGCTGCTTAGCTGACTGGAGACTGATGAGTAAAGCATTGTACTTAGCAACGTTGTTAAAACATGGCTCGTCCAGAGAGTAGGCTCTTTGAATAGCTAGTCCTTCTGGAATACAAGGACAATTCCTACTCCAGCAATGATGATCCGTTGGGTCCGATTCTAAATGCACCATCAAAGAATAGATGCCAAGCGAGTATTTCTTCTGAAATCATGTTGGTCTCTAGAGTTTTATCAAGAATTTTATCGTAGAGTTTTTGAAGTTTCGGGAATTGGATGTGTAGCCAAGAAGTCGGCTAAGGCTTGACCCTTAACAGACTTTTATAGGACATAGACCATATCATACTGTGCTAGCAGTATCGCCCATGTAGCAAGTCTGGAGTTAAGTGTACTAGGCTTCTTCATCAAAACTCGTAGAGGATTGACTCTGGAGATGACATAAATAGTTTGGCCCGTGATGTAATGACGTATTTTTTGGACGATGAACATTAGGGCTAAGCACTCTTTTTCTACCGAGCTATATCGATGTTCAGTACCGATTATTATGCGACTAAGATAATAAATTGCTTGCTCATGACCTTTCTTGTTCTTCTGGGCTTGGAGGGCACCCAGAGAGTGATCCATTGCTCAAACATACATCAGGAAGGGTATTCCTGTGATTGAAGAAACTAGGACTGGAGGGTTCATCAGGTACCGCTTTATATCTTCAAATGCTTGCTGGCATTCATTAGTCCAAACAAAAGATACACCTTTCTTCATCAATTGAGTGAACGGTTTGCAGCATCTAGAAAGATTTGAGACGAATCATCTGATGTACGTAAGTCGTTCCTGGAATTCTCGTGGCTCTTTTAGGTTGCAAGGAGGATGCATCTCTTGAATGATTTTGACTTTCTTGGGGTCAACCCTTAGAGGAAATAACAAATCCGAGAAATTTTCTACTAGAGACTCCCAGAAATGACTTGGTAGGATTCAGCTTGAGTTGATGCTGGCGCATTAGATCGAAAATAGTTCTTAAGTCTTGGATGTGATTTTCTTTTAGACGAATTTTGACAGCAATATTGTCGACATAGTACTCGACTATATTTCGTAAATGTTTACGAAAAATGGTACTCATGGCCCGCTGATAAGTGGTACCAGCGTTCTTGAGACCGAATGGCATGACTGTATAGTAGTAGACTCCTAGAGGAGTACGGAAAGACGTATGATTTTCATCTTTGGGATTCATCCTGATCTGATTATATCCATAGAACCCATCCATGAAAGACATTCGCTCAAATCTGTAGGTATTATCGATAATGACATCAGTGATTGGAAGAAAAAATTCGTCCTTGGGACAAGCTGCAGTAAGGTCCCTGAAGTCTATGCAGACTCGGACTTTTCCTGTTTTCTTCATAACTGGGACAACATTAGCCACCCAATCTGGATGTTGTTTCTCCCTAATAAAGCTGCAGGCGATGAGCTTCTTGACTTCGACTTCTATGACGTCCAACATATCAGGTCGAAATCGTCGCTGTCATTGTTTGACAGGTCTACCATTTGGCAGAATGTTGAGCTTGTGACTAGCAACATGAGGATCTAGCCCCAGCATCTCTTCATAGCTCTAGGCGAATACGTCAATGTATTCTCTAATGAGTTGGATCAGTTCTTGTTTATCAGCTTTTGGAAGACTTTTGCTGATAAAGATTGGCCTTGGAGAAGCTTCTTCTCCGACGTCAATTTGGATTAGCTCATCTTCAGTGGGTGGTCGACGCTGCTCGAAGCGAAGTTCCTATTGAGTATCCATCCGTTGTACCCAAGGTTCTTCCGTATAAACCTCAGTAGAGTCATTATCATCCTCTGAGAATTCAGCTGTCACCATATTGGAAGATAGAGTTACCCGATGGACATGTCCTATACTGGTATCTGAATCCCATGACGAAGAGTCAGAAGAGTTAGACCGTTCTTCTTTGTCAGACTCAAAAATATCTGGGCTTGATATTGGCGTAGTGTAGCCTAACCCATGCTTTGTTTTGTTATAGTATTACAATGATTTTCCTTTCGGGGCGAGTATACGAATAGGAGTTCGCCAACCATTGCCATCATTCAGGCTAGATTTGAAATTGTAGCCCATCTTCTGAATAATATTTTTGGATTGTTGACTGTAACGACGTAGTTGAATTCGTCCACTATCATTATTTTCAGAATTGCTATCGAATATAGCCTTTTGATTCAATCCTTTTCTAAAAAGGATAGGTTGCTCGTCTTTATTCCAAGAAGGAACTGGAAAGAACGAGTTTTGTGCGGGTTCAAATGATATCTCATCTTGGAGAGGTTGAATTGCCCCCAATGTAAGAGGTTCAAAATTGTCTAGAATTTTAAATAATAATGTGTGTAATAATTGACATCAATATACTGCAAAGGAGAAGCTACTTTATTGATATTTGCTTTAACATTTACAATAGCATTTTTAACCTTGGCAGATGACTTGCTAAGGTTAATTACAAGAGGAGGGGAAGTAGGGGGTTTGTTATGACGAAGGTCGATAACAAAAGGCTCAGAAGAGGTTAGCTTCCTATACTCCATCTTTTCAACAGGAGGAGGCTTGGTAGAAGGAGAGGGATTAATGGTCAGCATCTGAGAAGACGAGGGACGAGAAGTGCATCCTTTAACTGGAATTACCAAGACCTCATCTGGATTGTCTTTCTGATCTTCTTCGGTATCCATAGCCAATACAACCTTCATGTATTCTGCTTCGTACATCTTGGAGTTCGTATAATAGGCCTCGATACCTCGGAAGGGATTAAGATCAACAACTTCCTTCCGGACATCCCCGTTGTCATCAACATATTTAAAGCATTGATGGAGGGTAGATGGCATGATGTTATGTTCATGTAACCACGGTCTTCCTAATAATACATTATAGGTGACGTGATTGTCAATCACATAAAAAGTGACTTTTGTATGGAGATTGGCAATTTGGACCTTTAGGTGGATCTTTCCCAATGGTTTGCTTCTTCCGGAATTGAATCCAAGAATAGTCGTAACCGTCATAGAAAGGTTATAGACTGGAATTCTCAGTGCATCTAATAGAGCCTTCGACATAATGCTGAGTGCGGATCTAGGATCGACCAGAATACGATCAACCTTTATTTTGTCGATATACCCCATAAAGTAGAGAGGTCGGTCATGTCGATTATCTTCCAGTAACATATCACCCTGAGTAAAGGTGATATTAGGAATCAATTCCATCACACTATAGCAATGAGAGCATGTCGCAGGTTCTTCGTCTGGTTTCTTCAGATGTGCCAGACAAGCGTCGGCTTGTATCAAAGTCTCACTTAATGTTTCTCGAGTTTTCTTCGAGAGACGCAGGAGTTCAAAAATTGATAATCTTACCAGAGTATTGGCTAGTTGAGCCAATATGTCAAAATTATAAGGTTTTTCGAGTCCCTATAGTGGAGTTCTCTTCAGGCTTTTATCAAAGCGAGCCGACTGCTTGCCTTTATCAGCTATTGTTGGTTTAGAAGGACCCGAGTCAGCTGTTAGAGCTGATGTTGTAGGGACATCAGGAGCATGAGAAGATGATGTCGGAGGAACAGGAGGAGGAGTGACAAAATTCTCATGTCCTTCTGGATAGTCTCGAAGATAAAGCATCCTGGACCTGGTACCAGCTATGGCTTCTTCTTCTGGAACAGGTGAGAAAGAAACCATGTTACAATTTTTCAGTCGTGCATTGCTTCTGGATGATTTTTTTCTTTTAAGGAAAATAATGATTTGTCCAGAATCCTAAGCCGACTCGGGACTGATTGTCTTGAAGATATAGAAAAATAGCTATCGGAGACCTTTTTCCATCATTTAAGCCAGGAGCTTTTTGTAGGTCGTATCCCAAATTCATCATCAGTTCGTGGAACTATTGACTATATCGATAGAATTCTTGTTGGTATTTGATCCCTGGCTTCGGTGACACAGTCATTGAAGAGAAAAGCGAAGTTGCCGCTGGAATGAACATAGTGTTCAGAGAAGGAATACGACCATCTAGTGAAATAGCTTCACTTGAATTCATATGATATGACTTATATTTGGCCATCTTCTTTGACTTGGTAGAAGAAGTAGATGTCTTCGGTTCAAAGTCGGCTACCAAATCAGTACGAATCCACATGATTTTACCTTTGTCAGTTGATAAAGGTACCAAGCCGTCACTTCTTGCTGGTAGAAGCTTGACGATCTCCAAGGTAGCCTTTGGGATAGGGACAACGCCATCCTATACCAGTTTAGCGGGAAAGTCACCGAACTGTAAAGAGACGACATTGGTAGTCACTGTCTTCTCGTCTTGTTGAAGAGTGATTGCTTTGGCATTGATCAGCTCCTGTATCTTTCCTTTGAGTACATAACATGCCCTGGTTGGATGCCCCAGGAACCTATGATACATACAATATTTGGGATTGTCAGTTTTACTTACTTTATCCGACCATTTAGCTTCGGGCAGTTGAAGTTTGTTGCTTTTGATCAGACAATCAAATATGCTCAGGATGTCATATTCATCAAAGGAATATTCTTCTTTGGGACGTGGTGCCCTCTATGGAGGTGCCGTTGTTGTAGGTGCCGGCTGATACGTTGATAGCCAGGGCTTCTTTTTCTTTACGGTTATTTTGACGACCCCCACTGTTGGTAGCAGGATGCTCATCTTTATCGAGATTAGGCATCGAGATGCCTAGATGGTTAAATTTATCAGCACTGTCTTCAGCCGTCCTGGCACTTACTATGAAGGAGCCCCAATCTTGGAATTGTATGGGTCCCGTCCACATGCTGACTATAGGTAACAAGTTTGATTTACATGTATCCATAGTCAATGCGTTTGGAGTACCCAAAGGCATTTTGAGTGCTTCACGACGGAATCGCTGTAGGGTGTGAAAATTATGACACGCTGACATGAGACTCAGTCAAAGCCATACGCTCTAGGCTATACGCTCAGTCAAAGCCATACGCTCGAGGCTATACGCTCAGCCATAGCCATACGCTCATCCAAAGGCCGTACGCTTAGTGAATATTTTATTATTTTCTGAGATGACAGCACAGCATGTATTTAATAAAGGATGAATCTGACACTTCGTCTTTCGTGCAAAGACAGCTGTCCAATGAAGACTAGCCGTCATATAGGTTTTCGAATAGTCGGTTTTGTCTTTTACGAGGACAGCTCGGCATCTCTCATAAATGTAAAAGCCATCATTACTGTCAGTTTTGACAGTCTGTCAGCCATCATATCCGCAGTCACGACGCTCGAGAAGATTTTGTCAGTTATTGGAAGATATGGTGTATCAAAGAAGATTGATGATGGCCACGTGTTTACTTATTCAAACATGCCACGTGTCTACTTATTCAAACATACGACTCAACCAAGTGAGCGTGTGGATTCCATACGGCTCCTTGCCAACCAAGTGAGCGTATAGATTCCATACGGCTCCTTGCCAACCAAGTGAGCGTATGGATTCCATACGGCTCCTTGCCAACCAAGTGAGCGTATAGATTCCATACGGCTCCTTGCTAACCAAGTGAGCGTATGGATTCCATACGACTCCTTGCCAACCAAGTGAGCGTATAGATTCCATACGACTCCTTGCCAATCAAGTGAGCGTATAGATTCCATACGACTTCTTGTCAATAATGTGAGCGTATCAGCTTTATATGGTTCTACGCTGTCCAAGTCAGTGTGTGCAAGACATATGCCTTCAAAAGCTAGCGTATGACTCTTCTTCTAAGGCAGTGTATCACAGCAGTTGTGTCCAGAATGATTTTCAACGTACAGTTAACACACGTTCTCACGTGTCCTGCACTCAGTTATCCACTTCTTCAGAAGTTATGCAACGTGGCATTCATGCCATCAATCTCTCCTGAATATGCTCCACTACTTTCAACCGCACGCTAATGTGTCTCCATCAGAATTTGCCACGCGTCCCTGCAGTTATGCACACGTCAAGTAACTACCTGAGCGTATGCTTAAGGACAGTTATCCTGAACTCTATAAAAGAGAGTTTCTTCATCTTCATCAGACACTACAGTCAATTTCAGAGAGAACAGAAAGATTGCCCAGTTGCTGTCCAAGTTCTTCAAAGTTCGAGTTTTCTTCATCGCATCGTCCAAGGGATAAAGTAATCGTCTTCTAGATTAGATTCCTATAGTTGTAATTTTCTTAGATACAAAATAAATAAAGTGAATTTATTTATGGAAAACAAATTGGCGACTCTGCTGGGGAAAGCTGTCTCCTCCAACGAGATAGCAACAACTCAATGCGATACTTCGTCAATCGGCTTGACGAAGAAGACGATGGTTGTACAATTCGACCAATCTGCTTATGAAGAAATGCTCAAGGCGAAGGAGGGCCGCACTGCTTCCTTCGCCCTTCCTGCTGCCAAGAAGAAGGGACGCTCTGTCTATGTCCCTAAGTCTTCAACAGCCCGAGACATTTCTGTCATTTCTCACGCTGACAAGAACACGTCTTCAACTTCAACTAAGCACACTTCGGCTTCTCTGAACACGGCAACAGTGGCTTCTCCTAGTCACGCTGACAAAGTTGGTTCTTTAACCAAGTCAGCGTGTACAAGGAAAACCATCTCTGGACATGTCAAAGTCCCTTCTCCCACTACTCTTACGACAGCAGTCGGCTCTTTAGCCATTAATGACTCTGTGCGTATGGCATTCAAAGGGCAGCGTACGGTAAAGGCAGCGTACAAAAGCCAACATCAGGCAGCGTACGCTAAGCCAAAGCCAGCGTATGCTAATAAAAAGGTAGCGTATGACCAGAAGTCCAAACTGAAGTCAGCGTATGCTAACAGATACAGTCCTTTGACTGTTTCTCAAAATCAAGCTGGGGGTTCTCTTCCACAGAACATACAAATGATTCCCCCTCAACTTGCACATCTTGTGCCAACCAAGGAGAAAGACTCTTTAGTCAACTCCTCTACTCCTAAGGTCTTTACCTCTGGAGTTAATTTGACTAGTACTCTTACTAGATCAAATAAAGGAAAACGCCTTTTGGCTAATTCCTCCAAAGATGGATTATTACCGACTCCCAGTCGGAATAATACCCATCTTCCTTCTCTCCAAATTTCTCGATCTGAGAAAGGCAAATTACAAGTATCCAAGACTGATATCAAAGTCAGATCTCCTACGGATCTTCGTAACAAGCTTAATCAGAATCGTCTCGGTTCTACTGAGACAAGTATATTAGACCCTGATACAGAATATGCCAAGAACTATGTGGCTCAAATTAATCAGTCTTTATACATTCAAGAACCGAAAAGACAGAAGAACAAAAGACAAGTTTCTACACAGAAACTATCTTCAAGTACTTTCTAATCTGTTCCTACAGATCTCCGGGAGTATTTGCAAAATAAACGGAGAATTGACACTCCATCAGGCTATGATATTGCTCATATTTGCCATAAAAAGCATGGTTGCAACTTCCAACCTCGAGTTGTAATTCAATGTTGTTGTTCACCAAAAAGTCAATCTGTTTTCGAACGGATTCAGTATGAACCAATGTTGGATGAAGATGAACCTCTTTATGCTTCTGTCAACATGACCTCCAGAAATATTGGGGGTAGCATACGGTCTGATGCTATATCAGACTCTGAAGATGGTGTTTATCTCGGCACCCGATCCAGGACCAGAGCCTTGGCCAGAGTCTCTTCTTCTTCTCATCCAAGTGGTAATCCGGAGATCACAGAGGACTTCCTTGGAGAATCCAATTTTCCAGTATTGACTCCCGTAAATAGTCCCGGGAAAGATACCGACTCACACAGCGATGATTCAGAACAGACTGTTTCATCATCTATTCCTCGAATGATTACTACTTACATGGCAGAGGGCAATCATGAACCTTCAACTAGCACCGAAGCTCATGAACAAAGGATTTCTTCCTTAGAACAACAGTTGCGAGCTATGGCAGATACATTGAATGCTATGCACACTCTTATGCAAGCTCAGCATCAAACTCAGCAAGTCCAACAGACAGCTCCTCCAGTTGTATTAAATACTCCTGTTGTTCCAAACCCGGAACCCTCTACTATTCCGGGGGTATAATCTAATGTTCCTGTACAACCCACTCCAAGTCAGTCTGGAGCTGGGAGTGGTACATATGCTGCAGTCCTTCCTCCCAATTACACTCAACAAGTTACAACTCCCAATCTTCTGGAATTGTTACTGAAGAGTTAAGGAATCTCCGAACTCAATTCGAGGCATTCAAACAGAAGGATGGCTTACAAAGGTTAGGTATCAAACAACCTTACCCGATAGAATGGAAGCAAGTATCATATCCTCCTAAATACAAGCCTCCGACTATCTCTTTCTTTGATGGGACAACCTCCCCAAGTCAGTTCATTAATCACTTTGAGGTAATAACTGATCAACTGCAACCAAGTGACGCCCTCCTTACTCGGGTGTTTGTTGGATGTCTCAAAGGAACGACTTATGAATGGTATAGAAGTCTCCCTGATGGGTGCATTACCTCATTTGCCGGTTTCAAGCAAATATTTCTTGAACGATTCTATGAAGGGCTTAATGACATGACCATGTCAGCCCTCATAAGAATTAAACAAAAAAATAATAAAACCACCGAGGACTTCATTGAAAGATTCAGAAGAGAAGCCCTCAAAATGCCTCTCGGAACTCCCGATGCTGTTACTATCGACACTTGCCAGTCGAATCTCTTACCAATTATCAGCATGTGGACAGGTTCCACTCAGTTCCAAGATTGGCCTTCATTCATCGTCAGTGCCAAAGCTGCTGAAGTCAGTGCTGAGACCTTCAAGGGTCTGGGGGTACAAATGGCTCCCAATGAATCAAATCAGAGTGCTAGCAATAGTACTCGACCCAACAATCGCAAAGGGAAAGAAGCTCTTGAAGTCAATCTCCAAAGCAGTAGTCAAGAGGTAAAGACTACCCAAGCTACTCCAACTCCAACAAATCAACAACAGAGACCTCCTCGACCGAAGGAAGAATATTCTTTCGACGATGACGATGTTCAGGGTATCTTTGAATGCTTGCTCAAAGGTAATAAGATTCAATTGCCAGAAATTAAAAAGCCTGATGAAGCCAATAAGACAGATCATCCAAAATACTGTCCATATCATAGAATGCTGGGTCATACAATCCAGTCTTGCTATGTATTAAAAGGGAAGATCCAAGAGATGATTAAATCAGGAGCTGTGACACTAACACCCAAAGACAAAACAGTCACAGCAAATGTAATTTCAATGCAGTTCGGTGACTTCTCTCCCTTAATGGTAGAAAGTGGGATTGTTCCTATCCCCAAAGCAACTCTCGAAGTTGTAAACATCCCACCAGCACAGAATGACAGACTTGTTCCTGTCACAACTAAGAAGGGAGAGATCATGTGGATTCACCCGGATTTAATGACGGAGTTTGAAACGTCTTCCTCTTCTCCTCGGAAGATTCTCTCATCTAAAAAAAAGCTCGGGAAGACTAAGTCATGCAATGTGACTTCTAGTTTCACACCCGATTTTTATCTAACCTCTACTTTCATCTTGGCAGGAAATTCACTCCCTACGGAGATAAAATCTGTACCTCAATATAAAGATAGGTACAAGCCTGCTTTTCATCTATACAGTTCACAATCTCGTGAATTGATGGCGAAGATGGGTTATGATCTAGCCACTGCTCCTGGTTTGAACTCAGACAAAGGACTCCGAGCACCTTTAGCCATCACTATGAGGCATAATCAATCTCGTGTTGCCCTTGGTTTCTGGAATGAAGCTCTCATCAAACATAAAAGAACCAAGAGCAAGATAAAGAATTGCAACATGGTTTCCATAGACCCTGAACCAGAATCTGAAGTTGAAGTTCATGCTAGAACTCGGTCAGAAAAAATATATCTGAAAGATTATGCTGAAATTCCTGAAGAAACTTCTGATGTCCCTCCGGTTACAGCTCCAACACCAGTCTCTACTGAAGAGCCTTTAAATGTTCCTGTTGAGACTGTTCCTTCTAAACCAACAGCAGCTGACAAAGGCAAACAACAAGTCCGCTTCGACAAACCATTGAAGAAGTCATTTCCTACAGGACTTGAAAAGCCTTATAATTTTGATATATTGGCTCAACTAGCCAATACCCCAGCTAAATTATCAATCTTCGAGCTCTTACGCCTATCTAAAGAGACTCGAGAAACTCTAAGTGAAGCACTGCTGCAAGCAGAAACCTGCCTAACTCTTCTCAAGAAGTTGGAAACAGAATCTGTTTCTCATTGCCATAATGTATTGGAATTTATTCCAAATATTACCTTTACGCAGGACGATATGCTGCTAGAGGATAATCGACATGACCGTCCTTTATATCATACATGATATATTGATTCTATGAAGGTTGATCGTCTCCTGATTGATCCAGGATCCGCTCTCAGTATTATGCCAAAAGCCATGCTAGATGCGCTGAAGATACCTGTGTATAGTCTTTCCAGCACTATCACTACCATCTTAGGATTCAATCAAGGAAAAAATGAGCCTTTGGGCAAGATTCGCCTCAAATTTCAAATAGGCGATCTTCGCACTAAAGTTACTTTTTACATCATCGATAATCATGGTTGCTCATACAATGCTCTATTGGGGAGACCATTCTTGCATGAACATAATGTCGTTCCTTCGACTCTTCATCAGTGCTTCAAATATGTTGATGATAATGGAGAAGTTCAAAAGGAGGTTGCAGATCTCTATCCATTCAAAGGAGTTGAAGCTTACTTCAATGACGCTCGCATGTACAAAGATGAATACTCAAAAGTCTTACAAGCTATGGATAATGATGATGAGATAGCAAAAGTTGGCACTTTTGTTATTCCTGTAAAAGGGCGTATCACTCCTCCGCAGTCTGTTAAATCATCTGAAGAAGGTTCACTGATAATTCCTGTCAGTGGACGTACTACTTTATCACCTGCCCAGGCTCCACAAGGCTCACTGATAATTCCTGTCAGTGGACGTACTACTGTGTTGTCTTCCCAAGCTCCACAAAGTTCACTGATAATTCCTGTCAGTGGACGTACCACTCCCCCTCCACCTTCTCAGGCTAGACCAGATACTCTAGTCATTCCAGTCAGTGGACGTACGACTTATCCACGATCTTCTTTAAGGGAGCTCACCTCTCCTGAGCCTTTTGTTATCGATCTTAATCGAAACAAAACTTCTGATCGCTCTTCCTCTCCCCTTTTTGTCATTAATTTGACTAAGTCTGATAAGGCTCAGCCTTCTGTTGTAAATACAGTATCTAATATTAATGAAGCATCTCCTTTGTAGTATATTGATGTATGTAATTATGTACAAAGTTATTTACAATTGCTAGATAGCTTAGAGTCACTAACTATAGGGGTTGTTCAAACTCTTCATACAGACGTATCATTGGAATCCATACAAAAATGATACTTCGTGGTCCCTGCTAGAAAGAAGGGAGAAAATCCAATATTCTTTTATAAAGGACCCCAGAATCCTCCTAACTTGGAAGAAGATGACACAAACGACGATACTGGAAGATTACAACTGCGTCGCTACAGTCAACAATCCAAAAATATCATCAAGAATATGGGTTATGACTTTAGAACCAGTCTCAATAATGGAAAAGGAAGAAGAATGTCTGTTCGAATTCCTCCATTAAAATACGGAAGGACAAAATGTGGTTTAGGTTACATTGCTCCTACCTCCTTTATCAACATCGTCCATGAAGATTCAAAATCCGATGAAGACGAACGATCTGAGTCTTCTGATTCCTCTCTTGGGATTCTGACACGAGTATTGGCGATCTCCATCGCTCTATTTTATCCATCAATATGGTCTCCGTTGGTGGCCCGTAAGAAAATGATGAAGATGAGAATGATTTTGAAATATCACCCGAATCGGAACAATGGGCTCAAAGATTAGATAATCAATGGGAATTCAGGTTCGAGCAGAGGGAACCTCCTACTGAAGATAAATTGATCCAAATTGATGTTGGTGAAGAAGGGTCTCCTAAACCAATATTCATTAGTGAAAGTCTTTCAGAAATAGATAAGCAAGAAATGATCAAGCTTATTCATGATTATATCGATGTCTTTGCCTGGAGTTATGAGGATATGCCAGGACTAGATCCAAAGATTGCAATGCACAAACTCAATATCATGCCAAATGCTAGACCAGTCAAACAACAACAGCGACGATTTCGTCCAGACATCATGGATACAATTGAAGCTGAAGTCAATAAGCTTATGGCTTCTGGATTTATTTGAGAGGAACAACATCCTGAATGGGTGGCTAACATCGTTCATGTCCTTAAAAAGACTGGCAAGATCCGAGTCTGTATAGTTCGCGATCTTAATGCAGCTTGTCCTAAAGACGAGTTTCCTCTTCCAATTACAGATGTCATGATCGACAATACATGTGGTTTCGAACGAATGTCATTCATGGATGGGTATTCGGGATACAACCAGATCAAAATGTTTCCAGACGACGAGAGACACACTTCTTTCAGAACGCCGATCGGTACATACTGTTATACAGTGATGCCGTTTGGTCTCAAGAATGCAGGGGCAACATATCTGCGAGCAATGAGCACTATATTCCGCGAACATCTCCGGAAAATAGTCGAATGCTATGTTGATGATATTGCAGTCAAAAGTCGACGAAAGGAGGATCATATCCAAGATTTGAAGACTATCTTTGATTTAATGCGTCAGCATCAACTTAAAATGAACCCTACTAAGTCCTTCCTGGGCGTCTCTAGTGGTAAATTTCTCGGCTTCGTCATTACCGCTAAAGGTATACACGTGGATCCCGAGAAGATCAAAGCCATTCAAGAGATGCGTCCTCCACGCACCTTAAAAGAGCTACGAGGATTTCAAGAAAGAATTGCTTATATCAGGAGATTCATTTCCAACTTAGCAGGACGCTGCAGACTATTCAACAAACTTCTGAAGAAAGGTGTATCTTTCGTCTGGAACGAAGAATGTCAAAAAACATTTGACGATATTAAACAGTATCTCATGAACCCTCCAGTTTTGGTACCTCCCGTCTCGGGAATACCATTCCTTCTATATGTTCGAGCCATAGATCATTCTCTTGGTGCATTACTTGCCCAGAAAAATAAAGATGGCCATGAATAGGCTATTTATTATCTCAGTCGCACAATGACAGGTGCTGAACCGCGTTATTCTCCAATCGAGAAAGAATGCTTAGCATTAATGTTTGTTGTTCAGAAAATGCGACATTATATTATCGGTCAAACGATTCACGTCATTTCCAGAGTGAATCCTATCAGGATTATGATAAAGAAACCCGGTATTCTCAATTCCAGACTAGCTAATTGGGAAATTTTGTTAGCTCAATACGACATGCATTATATTCCTCAGAAGTCAGTTAAAGGACAGGCTCTTGCTGATTTTCTGGCAGCTCATGCGATTCCAGAGGATTCTAAATTATATGATGAGATTCCTGATGAAGTTCTGGATTCAAATCTAGTTTCTGAAGAAATTCCTACTTGGCATCTATTCTTTGATGGAGCATCTAGAATAGGTCCTAACGGCGATATTGTCGCTGGAGTTGGGATTGTTCTTGTATCCCCAGAAGGATTAACTATTCAGAGGGCTTATTCTCTAGATCAATCATGTTCAAACAATGTAGCCGAATACAATGCATTACTCATTGGCCTTCAACTTGCTAAACATCTAGATATTCAATATTTGGAAGTTTATGGAGACTCCAAGCTTATCATCAATCAGATCAGAGGAACGTATGAAGTTCGTCATCAGGATTTGATACCTTATCATCAAGCAGCACTCTCTATAGCCTCATCTTTTGAAGGTTTCTTTATTGAACATGTTCGATGAGCCTATAATGCAGAAGCTGATGCTTTGGCTAATCTTGCTGCTGTATTAGCCATACCAATCAGACGTCAGCAAGTGATAGTGGTTTATAACCGAGAACTATTCTATGTTGAGAATAATTTGGCTTTTCCTCACAAATCAGACAAAGATTCTCTCAACCTTGATGCTGGATTAAAGTTTGACAAAGTGTCCTCGTCTTCTTCCGATTCTACTATAGAATATGTCTTTTCTAATGAAACAGAAGCCATAACTGAAGACTGGAGACGCCCGTTTCTAGACTTTGTTTTGTATGATATACTTCCTGATAATCCGAGTGAAGCAGCGTCTATCCGGCGTCGATCTCTCAGATTCTATTATAATCATACGACGAAGACATTATATCGTCGGTCTTACGACGGTCTTCTCCTCCGATGCATTGCTGGTGAGGAAGCACAACAGATAATCCGTGAAGCACATGATGGTGTTTGCGGAGCTCATCAACCAGGTCCTAAACTTCAAGATCGTATCCGACGTATGGGTTATTATTGGCCCACGATGGTGGCTGACGCTATTCAATATGCTCGGAAATGTAAAGTCTGTCAAATTCATGCAGACTTTATCCATCAACCGTCAGAGTTCTTACACCCAACAGCGACATCATGGACCTTTGAAGCTTGGGGCATGGACGTCATTGGTCCCATAAACCCACCATCATCAAGTGGACATCGGTTTATTCTAGCAATAACCGATTACTTTTCCAAATGGGCTGAAGCAATCCCGTTATCTGAAGTTAAAACTTCTAGTGTTATCAACTTCGTCAAACATCATGTTATCTATCGATTTGGTGTTCCTTGGCGCATTATCCATGATAACGGACCGCAGTTCGTCAGTCAGAAATTTACTCGATTCTGCGACGATCATCGGATTAATAATTTAGCTTCCACAGTATATAATCCAGCAGCTAATGGATTGGCAGAAGCTTTCAATAAAACAATCATCAAACTCTTGAAAAAGTTCGTTTCTTCTAACAAACGCAACTGGAGCGAGAAGCTTGGTGAATGTTTATGGGCCTACCGTACCACAGTTCGCAATGCGACCGAATGTACGCCTTTCTCTTTGGTATATGGGTGTGAAGCTGTTCTTTCCCTTGAGATCCAGATTCCTTCTCTGAGAATTGCAATCTCCAATGAACTTACAACAGAAAACAATGATCGTCTTCGACTCCAAGAATTGGAAGCTCTAGATGAAAAACGATTGTATGCTCAACAAAATATCGAGCTGTATCAGGCCCGAATCTCAAAAGCTTTTAACCGGAAAGTCAAAGTCAGAGCATATCAGAAGGGAGAACTGGTCCTTACTGTCAGACGTCCTATGACCATGACACATATGAGCAAAGGCAAATTTGATGCGAAATGGGAAGGCCCATTCATAATAAACAAAGTCTTCTCTAACGGAGCATATCAACTTGCCTCTATGGATGGAAAAGTCATGATGATGCCTATCAATGGCAAATTCTTAAAGAAATATTATGTATAATATTTTCATCATTCCCCAGCAAATATGAAATCAAAGTTAATTCTTCTTTACAAAAGTTATCTCGATATCGTTATCCCCAGAGGAAACTGATATTCCACCATGTATCATCTTCCCAGAGAATTTGATATTTTGTTTTATTAGATCCCCAGTGGTTTTAATAAAGATCTTGAATAGAAAATCATGTCCATATTACCTCTGAATTTTCTATCTCAGTATGTATCATATTTTCTATTCTATGAAAATGATATCTCGTCTTTTGATTTTCGAATCCAAAGATCATGGAAAATAGAATCTAAAGATATCTTTATATCTGAATTCTGTTTTCTCTAATCAGTATTAAACTAAAAATCTTTAGTTTAATATCATGATAGAGTTGCAAAGTTTATTTGTATATTCTATTCTATTGAAATATGTCATGTATTATTTACCTCTGAACATGTTTTCTACAAAAATATTATCCACAAAATTGAAATCAAGTCAAGATGTTCATTTCTTTAATCAGAATCAAAATATTGATTACAATTGGATTTCAAAAATTCAAATACATGATAAATGTAAAAGATCTATTTAGGAGGAGTAATGATCTCCTGAATACGAACGATTACATTATTCATCTTTTCATCATGAGCTTTCTTGATTCGCTCTGCTGTTTCTGCTCTAATCATCCGTTGGTCATATTCTACAATAATAGAGCTACGGCGATTGGTCTCTTCAATCTGATTGGTTTGCATCAATTCTCGCTCCTGCTGTAAAACTTGACAGCGTTCAGTTGCAGATTTACGATCAGTAGCAATCTCTGATTGTTCTTTTTCCACAGAGGCAATTTGCTCCTGAATACGAGCTAGCTCTTCCCTCAACTTTCTAAGCTCTTCAGCTTTTGACGCTTCATCTTTCTCTAGACGTTCCATATTCTGACGAGTACTTATTATTTCTTCGTCTTTCGCCATTAACTCTTTGGAAGACTGAGCGAGGAATTCTGTCAGAGCAATGTGCTGAGCTTGAGCTTCATTCTCCAATTGAGCAATCTCAGCTGCAGTCAGGAAATTAATATCCTCCTTTTTTATCTCCCAATATTTATGGATGTTTGCTTCTAAATCATTCAGGAGATGTTCAAAAAAGACACACTGGGTCCCATAACCAGCCTGTCTCAAAGCTGAAAGTGGAAAACTAGTCGCTTCTCGAAGACTCGAAAAGGGCATAGTCTCATCCTTCATAAGTCGTCTTGAGAATGTATCCAGATACGAATAAATAATATCTGAATACATCTCCATGATCTTTGCTATCCCTGTGTCAAAACCGGGAGTCGCTGCAATAATAGGGGAAGGAGCAGGAGGAGCTTCTATTCTTGGAACTGAAGTTAGTGCTTTTGGAGAACTCGGCAGATGTGAACTCCCCTCACCCACATCAGTTTGAACAAGTGGGACTTGAGTAGAACTCATAGCCGGTACAGTTCCTACAGCTGTTGGAATAAAAGAAGCATGATCAAAATTAAACGACAATAAAGTCGAGACAAGACAAACTTTGATGAATAAAATATTACCTGGAGCTGGTTCATATTCAGTTTCCTTCGGATCATTCAGCCCGGCTCGTAGTCTGTTCAGAGTACTTTCTGACACGGGATTTATTTCACTGCTTCCCGCCCCAGAAGTACTCGGAACTTGAACTTCTATATGCCTCTCCGGCTCTGGTGTCAACCCTGAGTGTTGACCAATGGTCTTCAGTGCATCAATTGGTGTTTTAGATGGTAATTCATCGTCTATCTCCATGTCTTCTTCTCCAGAAGAATGAGACGACGGTTCATAGTCAACTTGTTCGCTCTCTGAAGCTTCAGCAATTGGATTGAGAGAAGTGGCTTCCTTCACTGATTCTCCCGAAATCAGTAAGTCATTAGCCGTTTCAGTCTGATGCTCGGCCTCTACCGCAGGCTGACTAATTTCCTGCGCATCATCGGCCATTTGTGGAACTGAGCCTATATCAGAAGGCATGGAAGACCCAGCAGGTTTAGGAATCTCTTCTTCAACAGGTTCTGTCTTTACAGAAAAATCAAATGCAGCTTGTTTTTCTGAAGCCAATCGCATAGCACGATCGGTAGGACTCTCTGCATCCAGACAAATCACGAATTTAGTTTTTGAAACTATTACTTTCCTTCCTATTCTTTTAGTTAATGGAACAGTAGGATAATTGTCTATTGGATCACTACCTGCTTCATCAACATCTCTGACTCGATTAGACACAGGAGAATTCCCTGGAATAGTAATTCCTCCGCGACTTCGAGTCTCTGCTCGAGTAGCTCTTTTTGCAGCAGGACCAGCAGCACTTTTACCCTGCTTCCTCTTCGGGGTATTATCAATAGATATACTCTCTTCAGCACTCCTGATGGGTACATACAATGGTTGATGAAGGTCATCAGAGAAGAAAGTCTCCAAAATATCATCATCAACTTCATCAGTGGCCAGAGGATCTTCTTTGTCATGACAATCTCTAGGCAAGGCTGATTTGGTTGATTTCTTTTCAACATGAATAAAGCTTCTACCTAAGATGCTAAATTTTTATCAAAAGTATTAGCTGATACATAGAATCTGGCATAGGACGCCAATATTCTAGCTCCTTTCCGATAGCTGACCGGATCTGGCATAGAAAAGGTAGCCCCTGTACCTTTGGCAATGTAATATAGCCAAGCTCTGGCACCATCAATCAACCCTCCTTGATAACCAAAACACGTCGTTGTATTGCCTACATGCAACTGATCGTAACCAAATTGCCGAGCAAATCTACTCGAGAGATATGGCTCTAGATAAGTGATGTTGTCGCGGCGGCAGATTAAATGAGATGGCCTGATTCTCTTTAGCCATTCATGTTGGATATCATCCAACTCATTAGCACCAACGCCGTCAATCAATCTCCCAGGCATGCTCTCATAACCAACAGGTGGAGGAACACAAGTGAAGCTCCATAGTTCTCCCCTGTTTAATATAGTTCTGCAATCGGTCAAAGTGTTATATCTCCATTTCGGTATGTGCTTGTACCTTTCCAGAAAGGTATCATCTGGTCTAGCCATCCCAGCACTCATGAGAGATTCGAAATGCAGAAGCAGCCATCCAAATAAATATGTAAAGGGCATTTCTACCCGAGGAAAGGATGTAAGGCTCTTCCTTGCCAATTCGAACATTCTGTCTGTATATGCCCTTAATCCAGCATTCAGACGGCAGGTCATTGCTGTCAGTAAATCCATCTTATACCCAAAAACCAGACGGACTGCTGCGAAGACAACTCCTCTGTGCATCCTGTCTGCTGAACAGGTGCCAGGTACTACAAACTTTCTTAGCCAGAGAGATATAAAACCGGCCAGATGACCTTCAGCAGATAATTCCCGGCCACCCTGCTTAATATAGGTCTCTAACCTATCACCGGCTTTGTAGGTGTCTATATCTTCTTCGACGATAATGTCGTCATGATTTGTCTCCCGGATTAATCTGTTAATCTCGGCTTGACTCAAAGGTTTAAATTCACCGACATACTGCTCAGATTTCTTCTTCTTTTGAACTTCATCAGTACGGCCTTGAAATAAATAGGCCATCCATTTGGAAGAATAACAGTTGGAGTCTCCTTCTCCACCTTGTCCTTTATAAAATGCCTTACAAATACTGTAATGGCACATCAATTCTTCAAAGACATGAAGAATCAGTGGGTTGGCTTCAGAAATCTTATTCATTTCATCAACAAAAGGGATATACTCTTCATATGGTAAATCTGCTGTTGGTAGCTGAGAAATATATACCATTTCATGAAGGGCGAATCCTATCTCGCCCCTTGGGGTCATGAAGGTGCCGGTACGATAGTTATATCTCTCCGCTAACGCCAAGAACAGATCCGGGTTTGGCTTAAAACCATAAGCAGTACACTTAATGGCATCATATAGGCCTATCGCCTTTAACTGTGTACCAAAGTTCTGCAGAATCCATCTTACTAGAGCAGTCCATCTAGTATTTTCCGGGTTCACCAGGCCGGTAAGTCTCATAGACTGTTTTGGGTATATGGCATTTTTCAGTTGAGCAAATTCGTTTACAAAAATTGGGACTCTGACTGGCTTCAGCAGTGCCAAGTCCTCAGGAGGGATGGTGGCAGGTAGCAGTCCTCGCAGAGATGTGACATGTGGTTCAGTACCACTGCGGAATCTTCCTTGACGATATCCGATCCACCCAGCCTTTGCTTGTCGGGATGGAGTGATATCCCACTTCATCTGTCTTTGTTGACCCGAGTGGAATAAACGAGCTATATTGATGCTTTTTTGTCAAACCAGTTAGATACATGGGCTGATTCGCATTACCATCCCTATGATAAGAATATGCTACTTTATCGAGAGCAGGCTGGGAGTTCATGTCAATAGCATCTCCAAAAAGGAATGCTGGCTTCAAGTGGGTAACACCATCCACACTCTGTAACGGCAGTCCACTCATCAAGTTCAGCAAAGTATCATCTTCCTGATTTGTCAAAAGAGCTATTCTTGTAGAAGGTCCATCGAATTGGGGAAAACGAACATGTGATAGGTCACTTCTATAGTTATTTCCTACACTTCCTTCAAATTCTGCCTCCTGAGCTAGAATATCCACTGCAAATGAAGAATAAAGTATTAGAAATCTTCAACGTCAAGAGAGGATAAAGTTTAACATATGCTCAGTTTTTACTAAGCGTACAGCTCAACATACGCTCAGTTTTACTAAGCGTACAGCTCAACTTACGCTCAATTTTTACTAAGCGTATGGTAGATTCAAGGTTCAGCATACGCTCAGTTTTCTTTAAGCGTATGGCAGACTCAAGGTTCAGCATACGCTCAGTTTTCCTTAAGCGTATGACAGATTCAAGGTTCAGCATACGCTCAGTTTTCCTTAAGCGTATGACAGATTCAAGGTTCAGCATACGCTCAGTTTTCCTTAAGCGTATGACAGATTCAAGGTTCAGCATATGCTCAGTTTTCTTTAAGCGTATGGCAGACTCAAGGTTCAGTATATGCTCAGTTTATCTTAAGTGAATGATTTTAAAAGTTTAGTTTATGATCAGTTTGAGCGTATCAGCGTATGGTTGACAGGATGATCATTAAAAATTACGCTAACACAGGAGTTAGCGTATCTCAATGAGACAAATTGCCATAGCATATTCTTTTAAAGATAGCGTATTTTGATATCTCTATCAAAAATACGCGTATCTTACAGATATACGCTCCAAACATATTTTTCGTAAAAACGAAAAACATGGAATACGGCTAAACCCTAAAGAGGGAAGCGTATTTGCTGACGTATTGACCCTAAATAGGGATACGTTTTCTGAGTTTTGTTCTAACCAGAGCCCTAAAAAGGGAATAGTTATTTGTTCATCATCTTCGTCCTCACCAGAGAGAGGTTTCAATGGCCGTTCACTGCGTGAAATACGCTGACTGGCCGTCTTCTTGGTGGTGGCAGTGTCGATGGCAGGATGAGACGACTCCTCAGGGGCTTTCCCCTTTCCTTTCGCAGAAGCATCAGCTTTGGGCGCCATTAATGGAGGTTGAGTCGAAGACGAAGAAGGGGAAGAAGGATTTTGAGTTTCTGAAAACACTTTTCTCTCTCGAAAGCAAAAGTTGTGGTAAAGAAATAAAATAGGTTTTGGAAGACCTATTTATAGAAGAAAGGAAGAAGTTCAAACGGCGGATATTCTTTAAACAAAATCCCTAAAGATTTGCACTGATATTGAGGAAGATAATAAACTCATGCCAGCGTGTCAGGACTTATTCTCACTTTAAAGTTCAAAGTAATTTCGAGCTTTTGAAATTCATAAAGTTCGAAAACTTTGAAGGGGGTTTTGTAGGGTGTGAAAATTATGACACGCTGACATGAGACTCAGTCAAAGCCATACGCTCTAGGCTATATGCTCAGTCAAAGCCATACGCTCGAGGCTATACGCTCAGCCATAGCCATACGCTCATCCAAAGGCCGTACGCTCAGTGAATATTTTATTATTTTCTGAGATGACAGCACAACATGTATTTAATAAAGGATAAATCTGACACTTCGTCTTTCGTGCAAAGACAGCTGTCCAATGAAGACTAGCCGTCGTATAGGTTTTCGAAGAGTCGGTTTTGTCTTTTACGAGGACAGCTCAGCATCTCTCATAAATGTAAAAGCCATCATTACTGTCAGTTTTGACAGTCTGTCAGCCATCATATCCGCAGTCACGACGCTCGAGAAGATTTTGTCAGTTATTGGAAGATATGGTGTATCAAAGAAGATTGATGATGGCCACGTGTTTACTTATTCAAACATGCCACGTGTCTACTTATTCAAACATACGACTCAACCAAGTGAGCGTATGGATTCCATACGGCTCCTTGCCAACCAAGTGAGCGTATAGATTCCATACGGCTCCTTGCCAACCAAGTGAGCGTATGGATTCCATACGGCTCTTTGCCAACCAAGTGAGCGTATAGATTCCATACGGCTCCTTGCCAACCAAGTGAGCGTATAGATTCCATACGACTCCTTGCCAATCAAGTGAGCGTATAGATTCCATACGACTCCTTGTCAATAATGTGAGCGTATCAGCTTTATATGGTTCTACGCTGTCCAAGTCAGTGTGTGCAAGACATGTGCCTTCAAAAGCTAGCGTATGACTCTTCTTCTAAGGCAGCGTATCACAGCAGTTGTGTCCAGAATGATTTTCAACGTGCAGTTAACACACGTTCTCACGTGTCCTGCACTCAGTTATCCACTTCTTCAGAAGTTATGCAATGTGGCATTCATGCCATCAATCTCTCCTGAATATGCTCCACTACTTTCAACCGCACGCTAATGTGTCTCCATCAGAATTTGCCATACGTCCCTGCAGTTATGCACACGTCAAGTAACTACCTGAGCGTATGCTTAAGGACAGTTATCTTGAACTCTATAAAAGAGAGTTTCTTCATCTTCATCAGACACTACAGTCAATTTCAGAGAGAACAGAGAGATTGCCCAGTTGCTGTCCAAGTTCTTCGAAGTTCGAGTTTTCTTCATCGCATCATCCAAGGGATAAAGTAATCGTCTTCTAGATTAGATTCCTACAGTTGTAATTTTTTCAGATACAAAATAAATAAAGTGAATTTATTTATGGAAAACAATCGCTCTATGAAACGTTTAACGGTTCCATTAGGCCTTTGTTTGATTTTAGTAAGGGCTGACATGGTTATGTCATTTGTTACTTCATAGAACTGTTCCAGGAATATCTGTTTTAGCTCTGTGAAGGATGTTATGCAACCATCTGGCAAACTTCGGTACCAATCATAAGCAACACCTGCTAAACACCCAACGAATACCCTAGTGAGTACATCATTGTTCTGCTAAAGATGGTCAGTCATCATCTCGAAATGGTTGATGTACTGACTCGGTGATGTGCTACCGTCGAATAGCATTATGGTCGACGGCTTATATTTGGAGGAAAGTAGAACTTTCTTCCACTCTACAGGATAGGGTTGTTTGATCCCTAACTTCTGTAGGCCATCCTATTGCTTAAAAGCTTCAAACTGATTTCGTAGAAGCTTGATTGCCTCAAGAGGGTCTCTTGATGCTTGAGGAACGGCAGATTGGTTTGATGGGTTGGGAGGTAGAACTACATGATAAGTACCACCCCCAGTACCAGATTGACTCGGAGTAGCCTGAGCCGGTATAGTAGCATTGAGAGGGGATTGTATCCCTAAGCCATCGTTAACAGGTGCAGATGCTGCTACATATTCTTGGGTTGGAATTGGATTTACGACCGACGGAACAGTGTGTTGTGTTATAATCATGGCATGCATATTTGCAACCATGTCAGTCATAGCTTTCCGGCTAGCCTCTAATGCGGCAATTCACTACTCCTGACTGGCAGAGCTAGAAGCGTCTTGTGCTTCATTAGTGATGTAAGTAGACACTTCTCTGGCCACCGAAGATGAACTGGTGGATAAGATAGTCTGATCAGAGTCTTCACTATCGGTATCGAAGTCAGGCAAAGTATTACCCCCAATATTAGGAGTAGGAAGATTCCTTTGACCGACGAATTCTTGGTTTCTTGCTCTGGTGTTCTGGTACACACCCTCACCGGAGTCACGAATTCGATCAAGATATTATTGATTGGGATTACGAGATGCGGTACATCTTGGACGTTTTCCATCCCCAGAACTACGGGACGTCATATTGACTTAAGCAAATATCATTTCGTCTTCATCCACCATGATCAGTTTAGGAGTCCGAGTGTAATTCAAGCGGTCAAATATGGACCGTTTGACTGATTGACATTAGCACTTGATTATTATCTCATGATGCTGATTACAGTGATATCCTTGGTGTGGAGTTATAGGTATGTGAGGTGACCCTGTAATCTTCCACTTTTGTACAAGAATTTCATGGAGATCAGTCACATTGACAGAAGAAGAAGAAGAAGAAGAAGAAGAAGAAGAAGGTACATGTTCCCTGATTATATTAGAAATATGGTTCCTATTCTTGAGATTCTGTGTTCCCTGATTGTTGTTTGCAAAAACAAAAAAGTTTTATTCCAAACTTATAAAAGAATCGTACAAAGTACAATGAATTCTGGGGAAGTACAATTACAGGAATCTGATCATAAGACGATCACTTTATCCCTTGGACTATGTGAACTTGAAGACTAGAGCATCTGGAGAATGCAGCAGCAATTTTGTAAGAGTTCTTGATCTCTGTGCGTGATCCTTCAACAATGATTATAAACTCTATTTATAGAGTTCGGGAAATAAGTGTGTTAGCAGTTATTCTGATGTGCACGAGGCCGGGTTACGCCACATTGGGTTGCGCCAACCTTATGTTGTGCCAACTTTCATTCAGTTATCAGTCGTGTACTAACTGTATTTAGACGCATGGCATCATATGATTGAGATGCGTGTGGTCGTGTACAAGATAGTAGACACGTCTTGAAAGATTAGTGACATGTGCGCCACATCATCCTGCTTTGGAAATGAAAATTGTCTCAACTTTATCAGGTTGTGCGAGCTTCAGTCAACAAGCTAAACTGCGCCTGATTAGACTGCGCCTGGACATGTGGCAGCTTTTGAGAAGTCGTTCGGATTGTGGATTTTTAGGCCCTACAAGATCCCCTTCAAGGTTTTCAAAACTTAAAACATTTCAAAGTTTTGAAATACTTTGAATTTATAAAAATTTTGACTGAGTCAAGTTGCGCCAGTCAACATCTGGTCATCTCAATTAAATTTCTTTCTCGAAAAAACTCAATCTCCTCTTCGTCTTCCCGAGTTTCATTGATGATTTTAGTTTCCCATAAGGAATATGAAGAGTTAGTTTGGTGATATATATATAGAGGTTGATCTTCATACTTTATTCTTCACCTCTATAATTTCGATGGCATCTAAAAAGGAGATGGAGGCCAATGCTAGAATTATGTAGATCCCGTCCACATACTGATAATAGGCAACAAGTTTGATTTGTAAGTGTCTATTGTTACAGCAGATGGAGTTCCTAAAGGCATTTTGAGTGCCTCTCGGCAGAATCTTTCAATGAAACTCTCCGTGGATTCATTGTACCTTTGTTTAATTTTAATGAAGGCAGACATTGTCATGTCATTGACTCCCTCATAAAACCATTCCAAGAATATTTTCTTGAAACTAGCAAAAGAAGTGATGCAGCCATCAGGCAAGCGACGATACCAGTCGTATGTTGTGCCAGCTAAACAACCGACGAACACTCTGGTAAGGAGAGCATCATTTGGCTGTAATTGGTCAGTCATCACTTCAAAGTGATTAAAGTACTGACTTGGAGAAGTGTTGCCATCAAACAGCGTAATAGTTGAAAGCTTGTATTTAGGAGGGAATAGAACCTCCTTTCACTCTGTAGGATATGGTTATTTATGACTAATCTTTGTAGACCATCTTTCTGCTTGAAGGCATCAAACTGAGTACGTAAGAGTTTCACAGCCTTATTAGCATCCCCTGATGTTTGGAAATTGGTGGTCTGGTTAGAGGTGTTAGGAGAAGGAACAGCGTGGTAATTACCACCCCCGGCACCAGACTGACTAGGATCAGCTTGAATTGGCACAGAAGCAACTTGAGGAGGTGGTACCCCCAGACTAACAGGTACAGAAGATGCTATGAGCTCAGGATTTGTAGCAGGGTTTATAATCGGTGGCACTGTATGTTGAGCCACGATTATTGTATGCATACTTGCAACCATTTCTGCCATGGTCTTCAATTTGTCTTATAGTACAACAATTCGTTGCTTCTGACTGGTTGAAGTAGAGGCATCTTGATCTTCCGTAATGGTATATGTCGTCACTTCTTTTGCTGCTATTGATGAGATAGTCCGTTCAGAACTTTCACTATCTGCATCAAATTTCGAAAAAGAGTCCTCTCCTATATGAGCGATGGGAAGATCTTCTTGATTAAAGACACCTTGGTTCAAATGTCGATTTCTTGATCTAGTGTATTGAAATACACCTTCACTGGATGCATGAATCTGATCCAAGTATTGCTGACTGGGATTACGGGATGCATTACGTCTTGGACGTTTTCTACCCCCAGTGCCTTGAGAAGTCATGTTAACAGAAGCATATAATAGCTCGTCTTTATCTTCTATTATATGTTCGGGAGTTGAAGCATAGTTCAGACGATCGAAGACAGATCGTCGAGCCGATTGGCAACAACAGTTGATGACGACTTTATGAAGGCAGTGGCGATCTAAAGAGTGATTTGGAGGTGAGGGAGACATCCCTGTAATCTTCCGTCTTTGTGTAAGACGTTGCCGAAGATCAGTTACAACTACAGGACGAGAAGAAGTCGAAGGAACATATTCCTTAATGATGTTAGGAACATGTCTCATATTCTTCAGATGTTTAGTTTCCTGAGTGTACAAAGATGTACTCAACTCATTAGCATAAGTGGTTGGGTCATTCTTTTCAAACTTTGGCTTCTGGTACAGATTGGCCTTTGGTATAGGGTTCTTACGTTTCACCAAAGTTGATACTGGTTGACGCCTATTAAGATAAGCGCGTAAATCAAAAAAATTTGCTCCAGGTGTCTCTGTTTGTGATACCCTCAATTTTCCTTACTTAGATCTTGAAATTTGCAAGGTGGAAAGATCTTGACCAGACCCCATAGGGGTAAGCAAGATGCCTCTTTGATCAGTTTTCTTTCTTATATCAGAGATCCGAAGACCTATGTTTAAAGGAATAGAATATGATGTATCTTCCTCTGAGTCATAGACCAGGAAAGCTTTAGAAAAGACCAAAGGGTGCTTTCCTTTATTTTATAGAGGGTTAGCTAAGAAGCATTTTTCTCTATTTTGCTGTTGAGTCATTTTAGGCACAGGTTGCGCCAGTTGAGGAAGTGTCAGATGACCTTTCCCTTTGTCCTATCTAGTGCTAGCACCTTGCTTCTCTAAGTTCAGAACTTGAGAATTGGAAGAGGGAATAGCAAAAGACTAGTTCCCTTGGGTTGCGCCAGAGCAGCAAACTGCGCTTGAGTCACTGATTGCTTGGGTTGCGCCATAGCACTACGGGCTACTGGTTGTACCCTAGTAATATAGGCTACTGGTGGCATTTTGACAGCAATATTGGTAGACTGTGCCTTATCAACGGCTTGAACAGACTGTGTCTTGGCAGTAAAAAGAGTAGTGGACTGTGCACGGGCAGCAGGAAGAGTGGATTGCACCCGGGCAGCAGAATGTTCTTGAGCCACTGAGGCGGATTGTGCCTTGGTCACTGAGCACTCAAGTTGTGCCTGGGCGACAGCAACTACAGGAGACTTAGGAGTCTACACAGTCATGTTCTGGCGGATAGCCACAGTGCGCTTGTTGCTATTGTTGCTAATCATATCCTCGTAGGCTGTCTGGTTGACCTGAACAACCAGAGTCTTTTGCGTCTTGCCGATCGACGCAGTATCACATTCAGAGGAGAAAGTTGTCCCCAGTAGAGTCGCCATTTTGTTTGTAAAAACAAAAAAGTTTTATTCCAAACTTATAAAAGAATCGTACAAAGTACAATAAATTCTGGAGAAGTACAACTGTAGGAATCTGATCAGAAGATCACTTTATCCCTTGGACTATGTGAACTTGAAGACTAGAGCCTCTGGAGAATGCAATAGCAATTTTGTAAGAGTTCTTGATCTCTGTGCGTGATCCTTTAACAATGATTAAAAACTCAATTTATAGAGTTCGGGAAATAACTGTGTTAGCAGTTATTCTGATGTGCGCGAGGCCGGGTTTTGCCACATTGGGTTGCACCAACCTTATGTTGTGCCAACTTTCATTCAGTTATCAGTCGTGTACTAACTGTATTTAGACGCGTGGCATCATATGATTGAGATGAGCGTGGTCATGTACAAGATAGTAGACACGTCTTGAGAGATTAGTGGCATGTGCGCCACGTCATCCTGCTTTGAAAATGAAAATTGTCTCAACTTTATCAGGTTGCGCGAGCTTCAGTCAACAAGTTAAACTGCGCCTGATTAGACTGCGCCTGGACATATGGCAGCTTTTGAGAAAAAATCGTTCGAATTGCGCCTAGGCGCAATTAAGAAACTTGTCTGGATTGCGCCTAGGCGCAACTCACAAGATGTACAGGACAACTGTCAGTCCAATCTCCTCGAGCGACACAATTCGAGGGATTCGAAGAGATTTTCTTCGTTCACTGTGTTTGTCAGTTGTCAGTATTATCAGGTAATGATGGCCATTAAATGTCAGACGCCACGTAGATTTTGGCGCAACATAATTGGGCACAGTCTGATATCATGCGCAACCTGATCAGTGGCACAGCTTGATCTCTGAGCTTAAAAACAATGGCACAGCTTGATTTTTGGGGCGCAACTTGATTACTGAGTAGTAGATCCATGGCACAACTTGATTTTTAGGCCCTACAATTGTACAGGGAAGTGCTGAGTTCATTAGCATAAGTGAGAGGATTCTTGATCTTAGAAGCCTTCACTGTGCACAATTTGGTAGTTGGCACAGACTGTGCCTGGTGCGCCATATGATTCGATGGAATAGATTCTATTCCGTGCTTGTTAAGGTAAGCGCACATGTCAGTGTTATGTGCCACTTGCTTGTCTGTTTGAGACACCATCAGTCTTTCTTTCTTTGATCTTGATATGTGTAGGGTGGGGAGATTCTGATTTTGGCCTGACTGGCGCTGGCCAGTTTGATGTAGAGTGGGCAAGATGCCCTGTTGCTCTGCGTAAACTGTTCCAACAT
Organism: Iris pallida; assembly: GCA_029216955.1. NCBI lineage: Eukaryota > Viridiplantae > Streptophyta > Magnoliopsida > Asparagales > Iridaceae > Iris > Iris pallida. Next base: position 6,298,595 of record JANAVB010027800.1, on the reverse strand, counting down.
GTTTTGTACGGCTCAAATGGGTAGCAGGAAGTGAACTTTGAGCAGAGTCTATTTTCTTGGCATTGATTTGATTATCTCTGCCAAGAGAAATAGAGTTTCTACTCAGAAGTGTTTTGGCATCGATTGGCACAGAGGCACAATCAGATGAGTTTTCCACCAAGTCTAGGACTGGAGAAGAATAAGGAGAGGCCACAAGGCGCTTTCCCTTGTTCTGCACAGAGGCAGTAGATGGCGCACCTTTCACGAAGTTTAGAACTGAGGAAGGGCGCTTTCCTTTACTTAGTGCAGGAGCAATGTATGGCGTACCTTCCACCAAGTTTAGAACTAGGAAAGGACGCTTTCCTTTGCTTAGCGCAGGAGCAGCAGTAACTGGTGCGCTTATGAACTTCGAAGTCCAAATGGTACGAGTCTTCATGTCGTTAGAGACAGCAGCAGATACGCGTTTGGCAGCAGCGCGCTTGGCACCCCCGACGCTAATCATTATTTCGTAGGCAGTTTGGTCGAGTTGTACGACCAAAGTCTTCTGCGTCGTGCCGACCGATGCAACATCGCATTAAGCTGTCACTTTCTCATCAGAGAAGAAAGTCGTCCCCAGAAAAGTTGCTATTTTGTTTGTAAGAACAAAAGTTTTACGAAAAAACAGTGCTACAAACTGAGAAAGAAAAGAAATAATTCTGGGGAAGTAAAACTGTCGGAATCTGATCAGAAGATGATCACTTTATTCCTTGGACGATACGATGTTGGAGAAGGAACGCCTTGAAACTTGATGTCGTAGAGACGAGAGTTCTGGCTTCAGAGTCTATGATCTTCGTTGTATCTTAGAAAATGATTCTGAACTCTATTTATAGAGTTCTAGAATAACTGTTAAGTAGTTATTCTAATTTGTGCATGACATTGATTGGCGCACCATCACCCATTACGCGAATGGTTTGCTTAACTTCATGTGACGCTGGCATTTTGTGAGAGGGATGCGCTTGGTCATGGGCAGTATTGCGTGCACGTTCTTCGAGGTTAGTGACATGCACGATACGTCATCTTTAACTGCTTCTGGATGATGTCTTGATCAATTGGCGCATACTGACGAATGGCACGGCACCATCCATGAAAAATCACTTACTATTTTATGACTGGGAACTGTTGACTACTTTTTGCCAACTCTGTATGGTGCAGAGTAAATGACAAATGTAATAATGATGCTCTGACAATTCTCTTCGAGCGTTGTGCACTCAGGATTCGAGGAGATTTTCCTCGACTGACGTGTTGTCAGTCATAATGACAATCGTTTGGTTTCTCAAG
>JANAVB010027800.1:6239025-6293546 GCA_029216955.1 Iris pallida | reverse complement strand
CCAAAACTCAATTGACATTAATATTCCATATTTAGGTCTTCGAGGCACCGTACGGACATTATTGATATTTCACACCGGATCTCAGGCAAGTACATTCTCTGATAATTTTTCGTTTATGGTATTTTCTATGTTTCATGTATTTAATGTAGATATCCTTGACCTTGACACATTGGTTACACGAATTGGTATTGTTTGGATCCTGTCATGAGATGTTATTCCTTGTATATCTTGGTATATCCTGTACAAGTTTTGTTCTTGTTTCTTGTGTATTGTATAGACACCGATTCCTGTGAAGGCTCGCGACTTCTTAGAGAATCCCGTGTCATAACGTGCCATAGTGGATCCACTGTATCAGTCGGGAACGGGGAGTAGTAGTGCAGATATGTGATCGTACCCTTCCTGTGCATATCCTATTTTTTCCTGTGAGTGTTAATCATACACCGCACGTATGATTAACTAGGCCATATTCCTGTGCAAGTTCCTAAGCCGATCACATGTTGAAACTAGTACTCACTCACTTAGATAGTTTATTTCATGGCGCTTGTACATGATATGCCTGTTCACCTACTCTTACTTTCACTTACAGTTTATCATGCCTTGTTACATTCCTGTACATATTATTTCTCTTGTATACTCTCTCTTCTATTTACTGTTATATAGACCTTATCATTTATTGGGAACTGTTATTAGAGATATACTTCACTCCAATCCTGACTAGATATATTTTTCAGACGGCACAGAGGATGAGTGCCCTACTTATTACAGCCCTCTAGATGTAGTAGGTATAGACCGGGAGACTCTGGTTCAGGAAGGTCTAGTCCCAGCAGAGGGCCCTTACTTAGCGACTCATTAGGCTAGATTTGTACTGGACTTTGTCTCCAGTTGTTGACTATTGGCATGCTTATTATTTTGAGATGGTATTTGTGAAATGTGGACTTTTATACTTCTGGACTTGTAATATTTCATGTTAGACTTTTCTGAATATTTTCATATCTTGTTGTCTTTATATTTTCGTATTATTTATCCTCTTTTTAGTATTGTGATTGAGTATTGATATATTGTCATTACTTGTCCTCCGTTTAGAGTTGACTATCTTGATAGGTTATGATATTTATACTGTTAGTCAGTAGTTAGACCTAGACAGCGTTCTACCGCCGATGCTGCGGCGTAGGCTGGGGCGCTGTTAAGCACTTGTGCCTCTACACCGGGTGCGGGCCATGACATGTTTTAGTGGTGGCCCCACCATAAAAATGTGTTGCGACCCGCAACCGGATAATTGGGCACGAGTACGTGGGCCACGCCCAGCCTACGTCGCAGTATCGACGGTAGAACGCTGTCAAGTACCTAGCAAATATCTCAAAAGTTATATAATCCACTAAATCAACATGTACTCAGATCACATACAGCTAAGGAAGATATGAAAGAAAGATAGCATAATTCTAAATCGTCTAGAATCTATAAATGAATCATACATATCAAGAAATACATCAGAGAAATATCCGATGAATAAGACATAAATCTAGATGAAGAATATGGCCTAGAGCTCTCAAGAGGTTAACTCACGATCCAAATGAACGTCGAGATCTATCATCATGAAGTCCAAAGTGTGGGGCATAACATACCTAAAAATAGTTATCCAGTCAGGATTGGAACGAGCACACCACTAACAACAGTTCCTAGTAAATAATAAAGACTATGTAACAGTAAATAAAGAGAATACAAGAACAAGTAAAGTGTACACGAAAGTAGCATGTCATGGTAAAACTGTAAACAAGAACAAGAAAGAGTAAAGAAGGTTATATCAGTACAATAGTCAAAAATCTATACAACTATGTGAGTGGGTACTAGCTTCGATGTGTGGTCGGCTTGGGAACTTGCACAATGTCTAATGGCCTGGTTAATCTACGTTAGTATGATTAACACTCACAAGGAACTATACATGCACAAGGAGGGTATTGACCACATATCTACATTACTACTCCCCACTCCCACCTGATACAATAGATCCAACCATGACACATTATGACATAGAATTCTCTAAGCAGGTACGAGCCTTCACAAGAATCGTGTCTATACAATGCACATGAACAAGGACAAGATTTGCACAAGATATAAGACTGTCATGCCCCGATTCGGAGAATCGTTCGTCCTTGCTTTGATTCATGCTGAATCGTTCGTCCTCGCTTGGGCGTGATGTCGTACAAGTCTGGTGTTGCACTTGTATAAGGCAAAAATGGTACATAATCGATTATCTTCAAATAGGAACACATCACAACGGCAGAAGCAGACAAAGTGAAGATAATAAGGACATTTTTTTTTTAATAGAATGCATATTGATTTATACCAGCAAAAATAAGCAGATACTTGAAGTCGCACAGAGATATATAAAATAAGCTATCTTTATTGACGATTGAAATAGAGTACAAGGCTTGAAGCCGAATGCAAGGTTTACAACACATCTCTCTTTACATGATAGCCAACTTGAATACATGCCATATATGTTTACATTTGATACTTGATACATTGTATTACAACTAGATATACCGACTTGGCTTACAACTCACTGGTATACATGATTACAATGTTCCATACATTATGTCCTCTATAAACAGAAGACATCATCTTTTGCAAGGAGATCTTCTGTATGCCCATAAACCTTTGATGTCGCGGGACCAATCAAGCCAATCTTCGTGTAGAGAACTTTCTAAGCATGAGCACCTAAAAGGAGTGACGACAACGTAGGTTAGTAAATCTATGTACTGGCGAGCAGAACCAACCCACTCGCCTAACCAACACTAAGTGGTCAATTTTAGCAAACATTTATTAGAGTGATCTTTCTAGTTGGGCCTAGCATCAGTTTACAGTTTATGAGCAGAAACATTAAAAATTTGAAACAGGATTATGACATTATTCATGTGGAAGCAATAGCAAATCAGGGGCAACATGTATCCTCAAAATTCTCTTCTATAGCAACAATTTAATATGTAAGTCTTGATTGAGCATCGTTCATAGTAAGACATTATTCTAGCATACTTGGTGTTATCATGTTAAACATCATTGAGGCAACATTGGCATTAACATCTTTAACATGTTATTGAAATTCTTAAGAAAAGGCAATATTTTAGCATCATTTCGTTTAGCATGTTAAGCAGGCAAATTGAACCAACATATATATATATATATATATATATATATTTATATATATATATATATATATATATAAAATATATATATATATATATATATATATATATATATATATATATATATATTATATATATATATATATATAATTGAAATATCACATTTAAGTGATTTTTTACCGATAGCTGACTCCTAAATACAGGTTAGCAGATATACTTACTCTGTCTGCGTAAACATTCATTAGCGTGCATCCTAACTACATGGCCACTGGTGTTGTTAAACCATACGGACTCTTTTCATTTCCATAAAGGACTTCAAGATAATGCGATGACACCATAGTAGGTCGCGAGCCTTATGCTGCCTCATTATCCGTGCTCCAAAGCACTCTAATATTTTCCCCAGGCCGAATCGGTCCCCTAACGTCCCGGGGTACCGTTTCGAGGAAACTTTTCTCAAACCTGTGCACAAGTTGTCCATGACCATGCGAATGTGTGTCCGACTCGATTGTGAACATAATCGCATGGTAAAATATTAAAGAAAGTAAAGGCAATAGAGCATCATTAAGTCATGTTTAATGACTTATTTATTTCCAACATTACCATCATTTTACTTGGTGATCTCAACGATCCCAAGCCTCATCGTTTCTCAAGGGACCTGTAGCATTTCATTTATTTCATTCATTTCATTGGGACAATTATCATTCATGTCATTGCTTATAAGAAAACAGGCAACATCTCATTGCTTTGCAACAGTATTATAGAGGGTACATGATTCTAGTATTTCATTCAGTTCTTTGAGTCAATAGCATAGCCAGTTCATTCCTCATGTATCGTTCACAAGCCATCTTATTATTCAAGTGTTTTACTTGTTCTGGCAACATTAAGCATAAGGGACATTAATAATTCATTCTCAGGCATCAAGTCACATTAGCAGTTCAAGTGTGATTCATTCAGCAGTTCAATGTTCATGTCTTATTCATTTCAATATTAGACAACATAAGCATCTCTATTATCCAGCAACTAAAATATGGAACATTTAGGGACAATTCGTAGCATCACATTTCTTCATTTTATTACGCATGAAGGAGTAGGGAGGAAGGACAGTTCTACTCACTTGTATAAAAGGGTCTTCCTATTTCGATTGCACATAATTCCACTAAGCGTAGCTCCACCAGCGAGCCACGTTCCAATACCCATTCTGTCCGGCCAGCTAAGAGAGACAGTATCAATCTTAAATTTCTTGATTCCCAACACAAGTCTCGGTCCAACATTCTGATCGTATCCAACATGCCATCCAAATATCTCGCGCGGAGCGGGGCATTACATAATATACCACTCAGAAAAAGTTTTGTCCTCTAAACTTTAGAGAACAACTCAATCTACTAATTCACTTAGTCACAACAAGTTACTCATTCAGCTTCTATTCAATATTCCGATTTGGCACTCTAAAAAATTTCGAGATTGTTATCCAACTCTACCACTTAATCTATCGATGGTTCAATCCGTATTTCTCCTTTCCAAAATAATTGCATTTTTACTGATTCACCAACATTCTTCCAATGCAACTCTATCTTATCGCAACATATCACGTCGTTTGGATCCATACACATATTTTAGGCATCCCAAAACATATGCACTTCAGCCAAAGTCCGTGCTAGTGCATTCGATAAGCTCTCCCAAGTGTCATCTCGGTTGCAGCCTATCACTTAGGTTGGATCCATACACTACTTTAGGTCCCCAAAATATATGTATTTCAGCCAACGCCGCGATAGTACGATTCGATAAGCCAAAGGTGTAATTCTCTTCCCCAAATCCGACTTAGCATCCTTTCAATTGACTTATACTTTGCTCGCTTTGCCACAATCGCTATCTTTAAGCCACAAATACTTAACTTAAGGGACAACTCGGATAAGTTACTTATCCAAGCAATATTTTCAATATTCCAGCCAAGGGTCTAACTATAGCCAACCATACGAAGAGTTCACAAAATCAATATGCAATTTCTATTCCTTCCTGAATCCAACGATATTCTCACCGAGGCAATTCATCCTTTCTAAAAGATACAATCTGAGGGTCACTCACTATCAATTATCCGAGCCAAGAGTGCAATTCTATGCAACAGTCAAGGTTAACCTAGCTACTCGACTTTTAAATACCGATCTGACATTCCCATTGTAAGCAAACAATTCCATCTCATAGAACAATTCACTGCTCGGTACGTACCACTGAAGTTTTACCCCACGATTGCAGTTCCCACTATAGGCCAACACATAACTTCACAAGGGTCAAACATCTCTAAGGCACAAGTTGAAGCATATACTTTCTTAGGTCATACTCATCACCACTATCTCTCGTACGTTCAATGCCACAAGGTCATCCTATGGGTCGCCAACGGTCACCTATTATTTGGTCAAGTCTCTAAGGTTAGTTATACCAGCAGCTAAACCTATTCATTCAGGTGACTCTCTAGAGTGGACAGCTGCTAGGGTTATACTAGTTTCTTATTCTTAGTGCCAACAAGCAACCGACAGTTCGAAAGAACTCTATCCAAACCTATGGGTATCAACTCAATCTGAATAACTAATCGCCATTGCCGACTATGCCGACGATTGGTTATGCAGTCCACGGTCGCTAGGGTCAAGTCTATCTATCCAAGGTCATCCTTAAGGAACTAATTCCCACAGAGGCTCAATCCAGACTTACCCAACGATCGACTAAGATCGATCTAGCAACTTTACGGTCAAATTCCGACCCGACATATAATTCCCAATGATCCTATTTCTATTCCAATTCTATCGTACCCACACGGGTCTATATACCGAGGCTAACTATTCATGGGTCATCGATTTCGATAGTCTCAACAGAACTATGGAATCATATTATTCAGTTTGTATGACAAAGTCATACCACTAAGTCATAAGCCAGCAATCTATATCCCAACCAACAGCCGTCTATACCGACTTTATCCGACACACTTTTGTGGTTCTGAATCCTATTCGTTTCCCAGCCATCAAAATCTCGTATGGACATTCATATGATTTCATACCTCAAGGTCTACTAACTTATTCCTTTCAAATCCGATAATTTATGCATCAATTAACCATTCTCTACGCGACACAAGTATTTAGAGTCACTACTTGTTACTTCTAGGATATACTTCAATTCATCAGCATACATGTACGCATGCAACGACTATCAATCTCGACAAGCGCAAACTCAACTTTTACTGATACTATCCTCCGACAATCAAAATGATTTAACATCTATCACACCTTAGGGTCATAGCACATATTTCCAACATTCATTCGAGTCACCAATAATATTTCCAAAACATTCAGTTTAGCAACCAACTTGTAATAGCCACACATGATTCCCATCCAACTAGTCGTAACTATCGTTCAATGTTCTAAGCTATACAACATTCGCTAGCCAAATTTATTACCCATAGTATAACTATCATCCTGCTAGTCTAAGCCATCGTCAGACTGAACAATTCCCAACCAAGACACTCGTTACACTTTTCGACAATCTCGCTACCCAGCATAATATCATTGTCAAGGGACACTCAAGTCATCTAGTAATATGGTATGACTCCCAGCTAAGTCTCGGTACTACCCAAGGCTCACAGATAGACTCGTTGCTATCCGATGGAAAGGGTCATGATACATCTCATTCTGAAGTGGTAGAGGCAATATACCACTCAGAAACGAAGTCATCCCCAAACAATACCAACTCAAATCTATTCCGGACATTCGTGATCTAAATGATCACAACATAAAGCCAACATCTTAGGGTCTCAAGTCACAAGACAACATTCTTAGGGTCTCAAATTCGTAAGGCACCACCCATGAGTCAACTTAGCAATTCTGTTGAACTCATCCATCAATTATTCTATTAACAATTTTTTTCCAACATCGCATGCAATTCTCAACATGTTACAATACACATGGCAACTTTTCTCTATTCCCACATCTCGAACATCATTCACAATTAGCATACTATGGCATCGAGTCATTGTTGGGTCGATAGTGTCCAAACCAGCAACAAGCATTCATTCAGGGGCATCACAATGTATTTAGACTTATTGTATGGAACATCAAGTGAGCGTCCAAGAGGGCCAATGAACTTTCAGACAGAAACAACTTAAAATGACTACAGGAACAACAACTGCATTATCGCGAAAGCAATCTTTGATTTAATCGCGGAAGCAACGTTGAGTACTCGCGGAAGCAGCTATGGTTAATCGCAGATTCAACTTTGATTTGAAGCAAATCAAAGAAGAGTCCAAGGACGTAAAGTCCTACTCTAATACCAATTTGTCACACCTCGATTCGGAGAATCGTTCGTCCTCGCTTGGGCGTGATGCCTTACAAGTCTGGTGTTGCACTTGTACAAGGCAAGATGGTACATAATCGATTATCTTCAAATAGAAACACATTATAGCGACAGAAGCAAAAAAATTAAAGATAATAAGGACATTCTTTCTTATTGAATAGAACACATTATTGATTTATAACAGCGAAAATAAACAGATAATTTGAAGTCGCACAGAGATATGTAGAAATAAGCTATCTTTATTGACGATTGAAATAGAGTACAAGGCTTGCAGCCAAATGCAAGGTTTACAACACATCTCTCTTTACATTGATAGCCAACTTGAATACATGCCATATAGGTTTACATTTGATATTTGATACATTACATTACAACTAGATATACCGACTTGGATTACAACTCACTAGTATACATGATTACAATATTCTATACATTATGCCCTTTATAAATAGAAGACATCAGTTTTTGCAAGGAGAGCTTCTGTATGCCCAACAAATCTTCGATACCGCGAGATCGATCAAGCCAATCTTCGTGTACAGAACTTTCCAAGCACGAACACCTAAAAGGAGTGCCCACAACGTGGGTCAGGACATCATCTATGTACTGGCGAGCAGAACTAGCCCACTCGCCTAAACTAAGACTATGTGGTCAATTTAGCAAGCATTTATTAGAGTGATCTTTCTAGTTGGGGGGCATCAGTTTACAGTTTATGAATAGAAACATTGAAAACTTGTAAACAGGATTATGACATTATTAATGTGGAAGCAACAACAAATCAGGGGCAACATGTATTCTCATAATTCTCTTCTATAGCAATAGTTTAATATGTAAGTCTTGATTGAACAGCGTTCATAGTAAGACATCATTCTAGCATACTTGGTGTTACCATGTTAAACATCATTGAGGTAATACTGGCATTAACATCTTTAACATGTTATTAAAATTCTTAAGGAAAGACAACATTTTAGCATCATTTCGTTTAACATGTTAAGCAGGCAAGTTGAACCAACATATATATTGAACATATCACATTTAAGTGATTTCTTAACGATAGCCGACTCCTCGTACCTGCATCAAATATAGGTTAGCAGATATACTTACTCTGCCTGCATAAAACATTTATTAGCGTGCATCCTGACTACATGGCCACTGGTGTTGTTAAACCATACGAAATTTTTTTATTTCCATAAAGGACTTCAAGATAATGCGATGACACCATAGTAGGTAGCGAGCCTCTATGTTGTCTCGTATTATCCGTGCTCCCAAAGCACTCCAATATTTCCCCCAGGCCGAATCGGTCCCCTAACGTCCTGGGGTACCATTTCGAGGAAAACTTTCTCAAACCTTGTGCACAAGTTGTCCATGACCATGCAAATGCGTGTCCGACTCGATTGTGAACATAATCGCATGGTAAAATATTAAAGAAAGTAAAGACAACAGGGCATCATTAAGTCATGTTCAATGACTTATTCATTTCCAACATTACTATCATTTTAGTTGGTGATCTCAACGATTCCAAGCCTCGTCATTTCTCAAGGGACCTGTAGTATTTTATTCATTTCATTAGGAAAATTATTATTCATGTCATTTCTTATAAGAAAACAGGCAACATATCATTGTTTTGCAACAGTTATATAGAGGGTACATGATTCTAGTGTTTCATTCAGTTCTTTGAGTCAATAGCATAGCCAGTTCATTCCTCATGTATCGTTCACAAGGCATCTTATTATTCAAGTATTTTACTTGTTCCGGCAACGTTAAGAATAAGGGGGCATTAACAATTCATTCTCAGGCATCAAGTCACATTAGCGGTTCAAGTGTGATTCATTCAGCAGTTCAATATTCATGTGTTGTTCATTTCAGTATTAGACAACATAAGCATCTCTATTATCCATCAACTAAAACATGGGACATTTAGGGACAATTTATAGTATAACATTACTCCATTTTATTAGGCATGAAGGAGTAGGAAGGAAGGACAGTTCCACTCACTTGTATAAAAGGGTCTTCCTGTTTCGATTGCACATAATCCCACTAAGCGTAACTCCACCAGCGAGCCATGTTCCAATACCCATTCCGTCCGGCCAGCTAAGAGAGATAGTATCAATCTCAAATCTCTTGATTTCTAACACAAGTCTCGGTCCAACATTCTGATCGTATCCAACACGCCACCCAAATGCCTCGTGCGGAGCGGAATATTACATAATATATCACTCAAAAAAAGTTTCGTCCTCGAAACTTAAGATAACAACTCATTCTACTAATTCACTTAGTCACAACAAGTTACTCATTCAGCTTCTATTCAATATTCTGATTTGGCACTCTAAAAAATCTCAAGATTGTTATCCAACTATATCACTTAATCCATCGATGGTTCAATCCGTCTTTCTTCTTTCCAAAATAATTGCATTTCACCAATATTCTTCCAATGCAACTCTATCTTCATCGTAACATATCATGTCGTTTGGATCCATACACATATTTTAGGCGTTCCCAAAACATATGCACTTCAGCCAAAGTCCATGCTAGTGCGATTCGATAAGCTCTCCCAATAGTGTTATCTCGGTCGCAGCCTATTACTTCGATTGAATCCATACACATACTTTAGGCGTCCCCAAAATATATATATTTCAGCCAACGTCCGCGATAGCGCGATTCGATAAGCCACAAGTGCAATTCTCTTTTCCAAATCCGACTTAGCATCCTTTCAATTGACTTATACTTTGCTCACTTCGCCACAATCGCTATCTTTAAGCCACAAACACTTAACTTAAGGGACAACTCGGATAAGTTACTTATCCGAGCAGAATATTTTCAATATTCCAGCCAAGGGTCTAACTTATAGCCAACCATACTACGAGTTCACAAAATCAATATACAATTTCTATTCCTTCCCGAATGCCAGTTCATTCCTCATGTATCGTTCACAAGGCATCTTATTATTCAAGTGTTTTACTTGTTCCGGCAATGTTAAGCATAAGGGGCATTAACAATTCATTCTCGGGTATCAAGTCACATTAGCGGTTCAAGTGTGATTCATTCAGCAGTTCAATGTTCATGTGTTATTCATTTTAATATTAGACAACATAGGCATCTCTATTATCCAGCAAATAAAACATGGGACATTTAGGGACAATTCATAACATCATATTACTCCATTTTATTAGGCATAAAGGAGTAGGGAGGAAGGACAGTTCCACTCACTTGCATAAAAGGGTCTTCCTGTTCCGATTGCACATAATCCACTAAGCATAGCTCCACCAACGAACCACGTTCCAATACCCATTCCGTCCGGGCAGCTAAGAAAGACTGTATCAGTCTCAAATCTCTTGATTCCCAACATAAGTCTCGGTCCAATATTCTGACCGTATCCAACACGCCATCCAAATGCCTCGCACGAAGCGGGGCATTACAAAGACATGGATAACATCTCATGAAGGGATCCAGACAAATACCAATCCGTGTTACCAACGTGTCAAGAAGTCAAGGATATCAACACTAAATACACGAAATATAGAAAATACCATAAACGAAAAATTATCAGAGAATGTACTCGTCTCAATTTAGTTGGAGTCGACGTGTACGACATGAATGTGTCGATACAGAATAGGTATCGATGCTATGCTCCATAAGATGGTCCCAAAGAATGACACAGACGGTTCTAATAAGTCCAAAATAATCCAAACAGCCCAGTAGGTTCAGAGTTGGCACGATTATCGAGACGAGAAGAAGTCCATGATCAAAAGAAGAAATGATTCTAGTTAGTCATAATCACGAGGTAATTAAAGGAATTGATTAAGAAATTAATCACGAAGGCAAGAATATGTATAAATATACTTATTTGGAAAATATTTATATCCTTTTAAAAAATATTATTAGTCCTTTAGAAAGTATTCATAACTAGAGAAAAATATATATATATATAAGTTCATAGTAAATTTAAGTCTAAGATAAATGATCAAAACCCCTTGGTTAAGAGAGATGCATGCAGCCCGAGTGGTCAGGAGATCGATTCCCGGTGGGAGCGTTCGCCACAATTACCTTCTTTCAAAATATATATATATATATATATATATATATATATATATATATATATATATATATATATATACGCATCAAAAAGTAGTTGCCACCATCAAGCATCATAATCCATTAAACAACAACAACTAGTGCAGAAACAACTATTTAAAAGCTAAGATAAATTTTAGTTCAGGAAAGAGAGGACCGAGATTGAGTCACCATCATCACTTGGACGAAGGACACTCCCTAGAAAAATGCCCCATCTCGCCGCAGTTGTAGCAGCCATTGCCGCCGCCGCCGCCACAATCGGAGTACCTCCCACCTCGACCGCCAGAGTACCTTCCGCCACCGCCGCCACCGCTGCATTCCCTCGCTATGTGGCCAGTCTCACCACAGCTATAGCAAGCTCCGCCGCCACCTCTTCCACCACCGCTATAACCCCCGCCTCCTCCTCCATAGCCGCCGCCACCTACTCCATAGCCGTCGCCGCCGTGACCACCTCCTTCGTAGCCGCCTCCTCTCCCGCGACCTCCGCCTTCGCCACAGGAGTCGGCTCCCTAGACGTTGGCACCGCCGGGTCCAGTGACGTCGACGACCTTGGTGCGGCCATCGTCGCCTTGGCTGACGCAGAACTCGACCTTCTCCGCCTCGATGAGGGACCGGAATCCATCGATCTTGATGGAGCTATGGTGGACGAAGAGGTCCTCGCTGCCATCGTCGGGCGTGATGAAGCCGAACCCTTGTCCCGTTGAACCACTTCACCGTCCCAATCACCCTCTCGCCCGCCATGGATGGAAGAAAAATCCTAAACCTTAAAATGAGAGAGAAACCTTAATATATATATATATACTAGTGGATAACCCGTGCCATAATGACACGGACAGGCCATCAGTTGGGAAACTTGACCCTAAAGCGGTCAAGTGCATCTTCGTGGGCTACTCAGCGACTTAGAAGGGGTATGTGTGCTGGAGTCCAGTAGAGAAGAAGAAGTTCGTCAGTATGGATGTCCACTTCCGGGAGCATAAGCCATAATACCGCCAGGAGGAAACTTCACACGACATGCCTAATAATACTAGTATGAGGCGAGAGGGAGAGATGGAGAACTTGGTAGTGACCGATTTAGAAGTTTGGCATGGAGGCATGGTTGAGGAGGAACATGAAGGTGAAGCGGAACAGGGGGAGGAAATTAGAAGTGTTAGGCCTACAGCTCAGGGGGAGTTACTTACCTACAACATGAGAGAGAAGCAAACTGCAAGACCAGTACCACAGTGCCAGTGCCAAGTTCCTTGCCTGCGTTCGTCCCAACTCCTGAGGCACCTACACCACCACCCCCCTTTAGGTAATATTATTCCTCCTACTCCTCCCACACCACTATCTGTACGGAGGACCACTCACAGCAATACAGGAAATTCTTCGGACAGATATGGCTGGGATCTTGCTCAATTTGTTTCTTATGACCATATTTCTTCTTCTCATGGAGCATTTATAGCATCTTTGGATAGTATTACTCTACCTAACAATTGGCAGGTTGCCAAGAACGATCTAAAATGGAAAGCGGCAATGCACGAGGAGTTGGAAACTTTTGAGAAGAATCACACTTGGAAACTGGTGAGACTGCCTGACAGAAAGAGAGCAGTCGGATGCAAGTGGATCTTTACCGTGAAGTAGAACCCAGATGGACATGTTGAGCGCTACAAAGCTCGACTAGTGGTGAAAGGATATAGTCAGACATATGGCATCGACTATAACGAGACCTTTACACCAATTGCAAAGATGAGCACTGTCAGGACCCTGATCTCTTTGGCAGTAAATGGTGGAAGCTACACCAACTGGACGTGAAGAATGTATTTCTTCATGGAGATCTAGTGGAGAAGATATACATGGAGATACCACCAGGATTTGGCACCAATCAGACAGCAGGCAAGGTCTGCAGACTGAAGAAGTCCCTCTGTGGACTGAAGCAGTCTCCTCGAGCGTGGTTTGACAGATTCAGGAGAGCTATGATAGGGATGGAATATCAGCAAATCAATGCTGATCATATTGTATTCTTCAGAAGGAGTGGAGACCACATAACCATACTTGCGGTGTATGTCGACGACATGATTATCACGGGAGATGATGAGCAGGAGATCGTCCGACTCAAAGGAAAGCTTGGCAAGAAATTTGAGGTGAAGGACCTTGGTCTTCTTCGCTACTTCCTTGGGATTGAGATTACTCGAGACGTAGAGGGGATTATTCTCTAAGAGGAAGTATGCACTGGACCTTTTCACAGAGACAGGGATGTTGGGGTGCAAACCTACAGCGATACCGATCGATCAGAGCTTCAAGCTGAACGCTGAGGCTGGAGAACCAGTTAACCGGGACAGATACCAGAGACTGGTGGGCAAGTTGATCTATTTGAGCCACACACGTCCTGATATATGCTTTGCAGTTAGTGTGATGAGCCGATACATGCATGACATATGGAAGGGTCATATGGACGCAGTGTACTAGATTCTGAGATATTTGAAAAGTACCCCATGGAAGGGACTGATATTTCAGAAGAATAATACATGGGCATCGAGGGCTACTGTGATTCTGACTGGGCTAGTTGTGCGGACGACATGAGGTCTACCTCGGGATACTGCATATTTTTAGGAGATAACTTGGTCTCTTAGAGGAGTAAGAAGCAGTCAGTGGTAGCCAGATCGACAGCTGAAGCGGAGTACAGAGCTATGGCCTTGGGAGTTGCAGAGCTGCTTTGGTTGAAGAATATGCTGGTGGAGCTGAAGCTGGATCAAGGAGCCAAGATGAAGCTGTGGTGAGACAACCAGTCAGCTATTAGTATCGCCAACAATCCAGTACAACATGACAGGACCAAACACATCGAGATCGATAGGTTCTTCATCGAGGAGAAGTTGGTTAGTGGACTACTAGAGCTAGGCCACGTTCCAACCAAGGATCAGGTAGCAGACGGACTGACCAAGGGACTTAGCTCTGTGCGCATGATTAGAGGATGTGACAAGATAGGCTTAGTGAATATCTTTCGCCCATCTTGAGGGGTAGTATTGGTATATTTAGTATATTGTAAAGGCACATGGAAATATTCCGTGGACATATTTGGGATGCCAGAATATGCCACAGGATATTCTATTATGTAAAGGCTATATAAAGCCTATGGGACTATCAATGAAATCATCAATCAATTACAACATTTACCCACTGCATTCAAGCTCTTCAGGTAAGTGTATTTGTTACATTTTTCTTCGAGTATCTAAGTATCAGGATCGGATATGGGTACATAATCTGGTGAATTTTATGTGCCACAGTATTTGGGCTTTAAAATACAACAAAGTATGTTTTGGACATGGTGAAATTTTTTATTTTTTATTTTTCATTTTTTTTTTGGACATAACGTCATATTCTATATTATATTTTTTTTAATAGTCTTATCATTCATTACCTTCCATGGTATTTTAAAGTCTTTCTTTTGTGTGAACCTGAGCAAGTGGCTACTGGTAGCTCTTTTTTGCCCTCTTCGTTTTGTGGAACTGCACTTTTTTGTACTGTTCTATACTACTAAATAAACTGGAGTCAAGAAGACATGTTTGTCTACGGTATGACATAGTTTGTCGCTGTAATCTATTATGTGCATAGGACTTTGTTTTCCATGTATGCCGAGCCGCCTTAATTTATATTTTGAGCCATTAATATGTGTAACAGTAAGCTCATTCCCATTTTCGTAATAATTTTCCTCTAGTTCCTGTCATCCTTGTTGCATTTCTCAGAGGAAAAAATGTTTCATAGCATATAATATAGTTCTTTTCTCCTATAAACTTTTTTTCACACAAGAATAGCCAAATTCTAATACAATCACACTTTGATTCATGAGAATTTCCCATATAGTGATGACCTGGAAAGTACTTTGGATGTAATATAAAGGATTCATGATTGGTAATGTTTTGAAAAGTACCATTTGGATGTAAATTATCATTAAACCTATTATTTTGTGATAGTATTTTATAAGTCCTGCTTAGGATAAGTGGTCCTCTGAAGGGAAGAAAGCTAGTACTTAAGATTAATTTTCATACATCTATAGTCTCCGATTCTATTCTACCCTTTTTGTACAAGCTTCCTTTTATAAGCATATCAAAGAACTTACTACTTTACATGACAAATGTTTTTTCCATTACATGTATGAACATTAATGTAACTTGTTCTGTTATGCATGTTTGTGAAAAGCTAATTCACCAATTGAATTTGATTTAAACTGACAAGTTAATATAAGTAGAATTAAAATGCTTATTGCTTTTTGGGAATGTTAGTTCTCTCATGAGACAAGAGTCAACTCTAGCTCCCTCTCTTGCCTATAATTAGACTACTTACATTTGTAGTAGCATATCAGTATAAGATCTAAAGTTGTATTAGATTGCAAACACAAGTGATAAGTTTGTATGGCAAATGTGGGAATAAAATAACGATATAACCCTCACCACAACTCAAGAGCTTTTTTATAGTGGCATGTGGGTTATAATTCGTCAATATTGCAGAAATGATATGTTTTTTTTTTTTGAATGCTTGGCAAGCTAAAAGTACACGGTCAATAGAAAATGAACCTGGCATTATTTGGTAAGCTAAAAGTTCAAAGACACTCAGGTACTAAAAGAACCTGAATGTTTGGCAAGTTAAAAATACTTACATTATAGACTGCCCCATGTGGTATAAGCTGGAAATTGATGTCGCATTGCCAAAAAAATACTTGCATTATAGCTTGCCCCATGTGGTATAAGCTAGAAACTGATGTAACAAAATTTTCCATATATATACAATTGTATTCAATTACAAATTCTCCGTAAATTATTTTCCTATAGGTTATAGATTCGTTGAAGCAAAAAATTAAAAATTTCCTATGTGGTATAGCCTGATATTATTATTCTATAGGTTGTTAATTGAAGGAATGACATGAAGCTGTATTTTGTTTACGTACATGCAAGGATAAAGGAAAAAATTACAAGGAAAATGGTAGTTCTTATCATACAAACTGATGATTCTGGTTCGAACAAATTCGAGCTCATGGATGAGACCCTGTTTCTTACTGTCAACATTAGAGACCGATTCTTATCGAGACAGACAGTTGTCAGGAAGAAACATTAGTTGTTGGAGTGATGGCAATGCTCCTTGCTTGCAAATACGAGGAAGTATCTGTCCCAACAGTCGAGGACACACTACTACAAAACTGGTTAACTATGACACTTTATAAATGACACTCATCTAAAAAAGTCATTAATAATACTTTTAATGACATCTCATCCAATGATCGTCATCAATAACTATATCGTTGACATTGGAAAAAATATAACGTCATGATATATATTTTAAGATGACGATTAAATTTATGGATGTCATATTTCATGTGTGAAAAGAAAAGGATGTGAAACTAACCATGGCACAATGACATTAAGTGTCATATTTTGTTTAAATAATGACGGAGAGAAAGTGTGTGTCATAAGATATTGATAACAAATGACATACTAACAAGTGTGTCATGTCTTTTCTTTTAAGGGTAGTTCTTAAATTGTTAAAAAATAACAAACCTTTAATAGAAACTAAATCATAAGAAAACGAGAAAAATAAAAAACTAAAACACCACACAACTAAAAGGAAAAAAATTCAGAAGAAAAAGTAAAGATGTTATAAGTATAAAATTGTTGACTCGGAGTCGAGCTATACCCATCCAAATACTCACAATCACTACTTTAAGGCAAATTATTGCACTACAAAAAATACTCCATAAGACAACATTTTTTTTTATCAATGCAACTTTTTTCGTTACTAATAAACCTTTTTGTAACATATTGTTTTGTCGTTGCTAAAAATAAATTTGGCAACGAAATGATTTGTCGTTGTCATAATTCCTTTGCCAAATACCGAAAAGTGAATAGGCAACGATAACATCGTTGCAAAATCATCTACATTCTCCCAATTAATTTTTTAATCTAACGTAGTAAGATTAACGACAAATTATTTTGTTGCTAATTCCTTTTTATATACTTAATGCAATAAAATATAGGGTTGCTACTTTTTATTGTTTCTTTTCCATTGATACTTGGGAACCCCGGTCATTTTTTGTTTCAATGTAACCTTTCCCCACTCATTTTCACCAAATTCAATTTCCCTTCTCTTTTCCATAAAGATAACGGAACCACCAAATCACTCCTCCCTCCTTCTCGCTCCACCACAAGAACAAATCCAAACCCTACATATCAGCCCTCCATAAATGATAACCATAGTTCCCAACCCTATATCCCCAAACCCACTCCCGGACAGCCGCCTCCGCGCTGGCCACCGCCGACGATTTCGACACGTGGATGGTGTGTTTTATGCCTCTCTTTTAATTTTTATTTCCAAAATGTACCAATTTTGACTGAATATTATTTGGGATTGTAGATAAGGCACCCTTCCGTACTCAATGTGTCTGACGAAATCATCGCCGCTTCTAAGGGGAACTAGATCGTGATGTTCCTCGACTACGTCGGCACCCTCTTGCCCATTGTTGACGGGCCCAAGGACGTTGTCATGTCCTAAGTGGTGAGCGTTCCACCGATTCTTTAGTTCTAGTATTGTGAGACTCGTCTCACTGTATCGATATTTATATACGGATACATATTTTTGTACTGTATTTTGTATTTTCTTGGTTTTTGAAACGCTTTCAAAATTTTCTAGCTTATAGATTTTCTACTTGACCGGCATACTGCCAGTATACCAGTGTATACCGACGGCATGCCTGTCACTCCCATTTTTCGTTATACGTATTTTCAGTATACGTATACGGAATTCTGACATTTGTCAAGTGACCCGTGTTTTAACTTGTCTTTCTTAGCCTTGACTTGGTTTAATCTTAACTTGGTTTAATTGGTTTGGTTCAACGGCTTGGTTTGGTTTAGTTTGGTTTGAGATATGTGAGACCCCGTCTCACTGTATCGGTATTTATATACGGGTACGTATTTTGAGCCGTATTTTGTAATTCTTGGTTTTTGAAATATTTTAAAATTTTTCCAAGGTATAGATTTTTCTTGACTTGGTTTAATTTGGTTTGATTCAAACTAGCTTGCTTTGTTTGGTTTGGGTTGGTTTTACATGAAAAAGGATTTTATATAAAAACCCACCCCCCTCTCTCTCTCTCTCTCTCTCTCTCTCTCTCTCTCTCTCTCTCCTCCATTTACTTTACATTTTCTTCTTCCTTCCATTTTCTTCTCCAACCTAAGGCAAGTACATCTTGCCAAATGTTGGACAAATGTAATTTTAATTGTTCCATTCTCTTTATTGCTACATTCTAAAATATTTTAGTTCTTGGTATTTTGGATTTTGGAGGATAACTTCTTGTAGATATAAGTTTATGTTATTTTTAGATTTTTTGGGTTTTGATCTATCAAACTTTATTATTTTCAAGTTTTGATTGTTCCATGTTGTAGAGAACTTCGTTCTACCCCATTTTGACCTTTGAAAGTCCTAATTTGGAGTTATTTTGACCAAGTTATGGACATTTGAAGTTCTTGGGTTCCTTAGAGTTCATCCTCGGCCAAGTGGGGAAGAAGAACAGTGTTTGCACACTCTTGAGTGCAATCTAGTGTGGGCGCATAGGCCTTTTATTTTTGTGCATGCTATACGCCCACAAGCAGTATGGGCGCATAAGCTTTGGGCGCATAGACCTTGGGCTCATAGCCTAAACCAGTTTTCTTTAAACTAGTTCTTTTTCCTTTGGGCGCATAGGCCTTTCAAGAGGGGGCACTATGCGCCAACAAGCAGTGTGGGCACATAGCCTTTGGGCGGATAACATCCCTTAGACTCATGGTGTTCGTGTGGACTCATGGTGTTCATGTGGGCTCATAGTGTTTGTGTGGGCGCATAACATTTTATGTGGGCTTATAGTGTTTTGTGTGGGCTCATGGTGTTTGTGTGGGCACATAACTTTTATGTGGGCTCATAGTGTTTTGTGTGGGCTCATAGTGTTTGTGTGGACACATAACATTTTATGTGGGCTCATGGTGTTCGTGTGGGCTCATAGTGTTTGTGTGGGCGCATAACATTTTATGTGGGCTCATAGTGTTTTGTGTGGGCTCATAGTGTTTGTGTGGACGCATAACATTTTATGTGGGCTCATAGTATTTTGTGTAGGCTCATAGTGTTTGTGTGGGCGCATAACATTTTATGTGGGCTCATAGTGTTTTGTGTGGGCTCATAGTGTTTGTGTGGGCGCATAACATTTTATGTGGACTCATAGTGTTTTGTGTGGGCTCATAGTGTTTGTGTGGGCTCATAGAATAACATTTTATGTGGGCTCATAGTGTTTTGTGTGGGCTCATAGTGTTTGTGTGGGTGCATAACATTTTTTTGTGGACTCATAGTCTTCATGGGTACTCATAGTCTTTATGGGTACTCATAGTCTACTCATAGTCTCCATGGGTGCTCATAGTCTACTCATAGTCTTTTTGGGTACTCATAGTCTTCATGGGTACTCATAGTCTACTCATAGTCTTCATGGGTAAGCATAGTCTTCATGGGCACTCATAGTCTCCATGTGTGCTCATAGCCTCCATGTGTGCGCATAACCCCCTGGTGTGAGCGCATGACCTTATGTACTTAGTCGTACACTTTCATGTTTTCTAATCCGTCTAGGTTGCACCCCACTAGACCTATCATGACCCCATTTGTTTGTTGGTATATTTCGTGTCTTCATACTGGTTCATTAGGCTTTAATACGATCTTAGTATGACTGACTTGGTTGTTTGGGGCAATGATTCTTATGCGCCGGTACGGCACAGAATTCCCATGCGCCGGTGCAGTAGCCGTTTCACTATTTCACTATTTTGCCCGTTTAAATTATTTTGTAGCTAGAGTCTGGCAAACCTGAAAACATGAAAGTTTTAGATCTTTGTCTTGGTTTCAAGAATCTACTTGTCTCACTTTAACTAGAGATTTTCATGTGATTTGATAGTTTAATTCCGCGGAAAAAAATATATATGATTTTCTTAGCATGCTTTCTATACTCGGCCTAAATTGCGACGACCTAACTTAAATAACACGATAATTTATTATCAAGGTTAGAAGATTTTGCATGATTAGAGAATAATTTGTACACCCTTATACACTCAAACATTAGCACAAATTTAATTATTGTTTTGTGCCAAGTAGTTACTATCTCTATTCCTTCTTACATGTTATGATAAGCCTTTCGTCAAGATCTTTCTACATGCTATCTTACGCCTATGATTTTCTTAACTAGATAGTGGCCCGTTGTGGTGCACTTACGATTTATGTCTTCTTTCTTTGCTTAACACAATAGTGATCCATAGCGGTGCACTCAAGTTACATGTCACTTCTTTGCTTAACATGATTGTGGCCCATCGTCGTGCACCCCTAACAAATACTTTTAACATGATAGTGACCCGTCGTGGTGCACTCTAGACAAGTAACATGACATGACAAGACATGAACCATGAATGTTGTTACGACGGTATGGCTTACAAGTAATGAATGATTTGGACACCGTGGGTGTTTCTCTTGAGTGTGTTTGTACAAGCTACATGTTCTGTATTGCATCATGTCTAGGACATAAATTCCTGATTTCCTACGGTCAGGGATTTATACTAAATTGACTAAGTTAATGACTAGATTGATCAGGTAGCTCGTACAGAGATTTTCTAGTCACAGGCAATCCCGTTATCTGGACGCTTTAATTTGACTTGTAGCCTGCCGTCGAGTAGGGCGCATTTCCAACACACTGTCATGTGTTGCACCCCCAAGTCACCATAAGATATATTTGTCTCCTGGGCGATGTATCCAACTAATATAACTCTCAACCCGCGGAAGGATAACTGGATAGCTGCAGGGCTTGTGATTGTGGGAATATCTCGTTGCATCTTGTTAGTAACTCGGCTTGTGATAACCCTAGTTAGCTAATATATCAAGCCGTACTCATTGCTTGGCCGTAATTGATAGATGGAGTTAGTCTAGTCCAGTCTAGTTTCATCTAGGCAGTATTCGTATGTTTATTTCAGTACTCTATGGTTTATGCTTTACTTTCATTGATAAATGGTCGGAGACAAAGTTCTATTCAAGAGAAGGGTTACAGCCCTGGTCCTTGTTTGATTTACGGGTTGTAACTTGGCTTTCGAAATGGTTCCTAAGTTATCCTATCATTTGTCGTCCTATTTAGTACTCACATGTTCTACATGATCCTTATGCTGCACAATGATTAGAGACTAAGTTCTATTCAGGAGAAGGGTTACAATCCAGGTCCTTGTTTGGTTTAAGGATTGTAACTTGACTTCCGAATTAGTTTCTAAGTCCACTTATCATTGTCTTTCTTTATAATTATTACATGCTCACATGTTTAATTATCTCATAAGCTATACATGACTCCCTATACCGGGTCACCATGCTCTTATGACCCGGCTATCTCATAAGTTCACAGTTCAATTGCTTTTAAATATTATCAAGCTTCTGTTTACTTAACATGTCTACACTTTATATTATGTCGCATGATAATTACTTTCTGCTCCAATATGCTTACTTATTGTCTTTCTATGTTTGGGATAAATGCATTGCTAGTGCACGAGTCTCGATCTGCTCTTACTCATTTGTATCTCTAATTGTTGATGTTAGTGATTGATGGTTTTAGTTCATAGTTTGGCTTCCTTTGTGGTACTTGCTATTGGGGTTCTGACCCCACTAATTTTGTTTGGCCAGATCTGATAGAGAAGCCCAGAGGATCTTCCGTACCTTCTACTCGACGGTGACCATCCAGAGCACCAGAGTACCCAAGTGGATTTCTTATTTTATTCTTCCACTAGTTATGTACATTATTCTTTTGTGGCGTTTAGCCTCCGAGCACGTATTTAGCTCGTGTTTTGGTCCTTGACCTTTAGCCTACGGGCATAAACATGATGTGCGTATTCTAGACTGCAGCTAGAGATTATCATGTATGACTAATACTCTTGCTAGTTTCTCCATCTTGTACTACTGGCTTCATGATCATCCATGTATATATAGTTTGGAACGCTTTACTATTGTATGTCTGATGATCATACTTCTTGTACTTGTATAATTGACTGTGATTGAGATACCTAGGATTGCTTGATCTAGGATCGACTGTTGGCTTGTAGAAGTAACCCCATGTCTTGACAACTTATATACGATTTCAGAGTACTGGCGTACTTTGGTTTTATGTAGCTGTCCTTGTCCATCCCCACATGCTAGTATTCTGGCTCTGGGGAATGACAAGATGAGAGGGTTTTGTATAAAACCAAACTCCTCTTCTCTCTCCTCCATTATTTTATTTCTTTTTATCTTCTTCCTCTTCATTTTCTCCTCCAACCTAAGGCAAGTACATTTTGCCAATGCTTGAACAATTTTATTTTTGTTTGTTCTATTCTCTTCCTTTCATGGTTCTAAGCATCTTTAGAACTTGGAGCTTTCGATTTTGATGGTTATATTTTTCTGGATCTAAGTTTTAAGCTTCATCTTGTTTTTCTTGGTTGTGATCTCTAAAAATGTGGTATTTTCAAAAACTAGTGGTTCCATGTTGTAGAGAATTTGATTTCATGCAATTTTGGCCTTTATTTCACTTGATTTCGAGTTCGGGTGAGGAAGTTATGGTCATGACAAGTTTTTGGAACTTCCATGGCTGAACTTGCTGTTTGGGGACGACGAACCCCATGCGCCAGGATTCCCATGCGCTAGAATTTCCATGCACCAAAACCCCCATATGCCCAGGAGGCCATGTGCCATGAAGTCCCGACAACGTATCCTTTGACTCCGAATGTGTCATGCACGTAGGATCCCTACGCGTATGTACCTAAGACGCAATGTGAGTTTTCCCATGCACGGATGTGCAAGAATTTCCCATGCACGGATATACAGGAATTCCCCATGTGCAGATGTGCAGGAATTTTCCATACACGGATGTGCAGGAATTCCTATGCGCGGATGCGCAGAAAATTCCTATGCGCCGGAACTGCCCAGAATTGACCATGCACCGGTTTTGCACTATTTTACTGTTTTTGCCTGTTTAAGTTGTTTTATAGTTAGAATCTTGTAAAACCCAAAACATAAAAGTTGTAGGTCTTTGTCTTGGCTTCGAGAATCTTCTTGTTTTACCTTAATTAGAGTTCATATGTGATTGGCAATTTCAATTATAGTTCTTGATCTTTTGTCATATTTTTTGCACTTGGTCGTACCTGATATTTCTTTAACAAATGAATTTCTTAACATGATTTGATGATCTTGTACAGTTAGAGAATGATTATACACCCTTTATACAATCAACACTAACACAGATTCAATTATTGTTTTATGCCAAGTAGCTACTTTTATCTATTCCTTCTCATATGTTATGATGCGCCATTTTATCAAGATCTTTCTTACGTACTTTGCTTACATGAAAGTGGCCCGTTGTGGTGCACTCACGTTACATGTCTCATCTTTGCCTAGATAGTGGCCCGTTGTGGTGTACTCATGCTACACGTCTCTTCTTTGCTTATTGGATAGTGGCCCGTTGTGGTGCACTAATGTTACATGTCTTCTTCGCTTACTAGATAGGAACCCGTCGTGGTGCACTCTTGTACATGTCTTTCTTTGCTTACATGATAGTGGCCTGTCATGGCGCACTCCCTATTTTCTTTATAGTGGCTCGTCGTAGCGCACTCCTAGCTTCCATCTTATTATGTTTTCTTGTTGGGGCTTGTTATAGTGCACTTTCTTGTATGGTCCAGTCTTACATATCTTATCTAGGATGGATTCTGCAAAATGCCACACCCAGAATCCAACAAGAAAATGTTAAGGACTAAATAACTAGCTTGATTATCTAGATCATTGGGATGGAAGAATTTTCTGTTACCTGCAAGCCCTTTGTCCCAGCCCCAACCAGAATGGATTTGGAGCTATCTGTCATGATGAGCAGCACACTTCCAGCACACCGCCGAGTGTTGCACCTTGTATATGTCTATAGGGTACATTTGTCTCCTGGGCGATGTGCCCACTTGTATATATCTATAGGGTACATTTATCTCATGGGCAATGTACCCACTATTAGATCTTGGTTACATTTGTCTTCCGGGCGATGTATCGACCATTACTTTCTTTTTCTTTTGGCCTGGATAAGTCGGGTAGTCTGCAGGGTAGGTAACTGGATTGGATTTCTCAAAAGTGCATATGTTAGTAATTAGGATTGTGATAACCCTAGTTAGCTAATGTATAAAGTCGTACTCATTGCTTGGCCGTGATTGTTGTATGGAGTCCAGTCTAGTCTAGTTTTGTCTAGGCAGTGTCCGTATGTTTAATTCAGTACATTGTTATTTACGTTTTACTTTTGTCGATAAATAATTAAAGGCTAAGTTCTGTTCATGAGAAGGGTTACAACCCCGGTCCTTGTTTGGTTTACGGGTTGTAATCTGGGTTCCGGATTAGTTCCCAAGTCATTTAGACATTTGTCGTCCTATTAGTACTCACACGCCAAACATGATCCTTATGCTATACAATGATTAGAGACTAAGTTCTGTTCAGAAGAAGGATTACAACCCCGGTCCTTATTTGGTTTACGGGTTGTAACTTGGCTTCCGTAATAGTTCCTAAGTCATCTTATTATTGTCATTCTATATAGTCCTCACGTGCTCTCATGTCCAGTTATCTCACATATTCAGTTATGTCACAAACTATACATGATCCCCATGCTAAGTCACCATGCTCTCATGACCCTGCTATCTCACATGCTTACATGACCAATTGATTTCACATATTCTCGAGCTTCCGTTTACTTAACATAGCTACACTTTACAATATGTCACATCTTAATTACTTTACATCACATGATGCTTTACTTATTGTCTTTTTTATTCTCGGAATAAGTGCATTGGTAGTGCACGAGTCTCGATCCATATTTACTTATTTCTGTCTCTATCCATTGTTATGTTAGTTATTGCTGTTTTTAGTTCATAAGTTTGGCTTCCTTTGTGGCACTTGCTATTGGGGATCTGACCCTACTGGTGGTGACTACCCGGAGCACCAGAGTACCTTAGTGGATTTTTTATTTCATTCTCCCACTAGTTATGTACATTATTCTTTCGTGGCGTTTAGCCTCAGAGCACGTGTTTAGCTCATGTTTTGGTTCTTGACATGTAGCCTACGGGCCTAAAACATAATGTGCGTATTCTAGACTATAGCTAGAGCTTATTATGTATGACTATTACTCTTGCTAGTTCTCTATTTTGTATCACTGGCTTCATGATCATCCATGTATATATGGTTTGGGACACTTTACTATTGTATGTCTGATGATCATACTTCTTGCACTTTATATAATTGCCTGTGATTGAGATACCTTAGATCGTTTGACCTAGGATTGGATGATAGCTTGTAGTAGTAACCCCCATGTCTTGACAGCTTATACGTTATTTCGGTGCACTGGGGTACTTTGGAGTACGTAGCTAGCCTGGTCCCTCCCTACTTGCCAGTATTTTGGTTCTTGGGCGTGACATAGGTTTTAGTGGTGGCCCATACAGGTCTAATTTATCAGATATATGGGGGTTACTGATGTATAGTTATCTCAGTCATAATTCTCCTTTATTGATATCCTTCGTATTATTCTATATCTCTGATCCTTTGACCTGATATCTGCCTTGATCGTTGATCTTTCCTGTTCCCTCAATTTGATCCTTGTGTCCTTTAACCTTCAGGGATACTGTTCTTAATCCTTCCGATCATCTTGTTTGGGTTCTGTCGATGGCAGGTCAGCAATCTTCTGTTAGGCCAAATTTGGAGGATCAGTCTCAGAATTCAGGAGCAAAGTCGAGAGTCGACCTAAGGGTAGTGATGTGCGTCTATCTCGATCAGCCAGTTGTTCACGTGCTCTCAGTATTGCCATTCTGTCAGAGTCTCATCAATTAGTACCGGTGATAGATCATCATCCAGACAAGGCATCGCCAGAGTTAGGGCATTCTGTATCACCATTACAGTCAACAGTCTGAGCAGAGGTTGTATCAGATCATCCCGATGTGCATGCATTTCTAGGGATCATAAAGGATGTGATGGAGTCACAGCAACAACGAGATCTCGTTCTCCAGCAGAGTATTCAGATGTTGATAGACCGTAGTAGGCAAGGAATACCAGAGATATTTTAAGCAGAGGACTTACAGCCAAAAGGACTATAGATTAGAACCAGGCAGTACCAATCATCTAGTCAGTCAGCATATCGAGCCCGACCTACTGTAGAGGCAGTACGAAGGTACGAGCATATAGCCAGGAGGACTGCATCCAGAACTGAGGGTCGTAAGAGGTACCATGCACCCGTATCAGGCTTTTCACATCGACATCCCCCACCAGTACCAGCATACCAACATCCATACCAATACCAGGAGTTGTCAGCCGTATGTTCCTTCTGTAGAAAGGGCGGGCACACTTATCTTACTTGTCGAAGGGCTAACTTTCTATGTTTGTGTTGCGGATCACCAGACCACATGATAGAGATTTATCCCGGAGGAGTCTGGCTGGATTATCATCCTTCCAGTCTTCCAACTAGCAGGCACCAGCACGGATTCAGCAGCAGCAGGGGCCTCAGCAATATTACAAACCCAGGCTCAGAGGCAGAGAAACCAGCAGCAATATCAGGTAGAACAAGAAGCATGTACCTATTATGGCAAGATAGGGCATCTCAGATCAGCTTGTCGGACGTCCAATAGACGATGCTTCCATTATGGAGCGGAGGATCATTCAGTTAGCATTTGTCCCTATCCGACATCTCGAGGATGACTAGCTACACCAGATATACCACCGCCGTCCTTTTAGTCACCTCCGTCATCACCTTCAACAGTGGATGAGCAGTTAGGGCCAATACTAGATGTTCAGTCATTGGCACAGTATCCTCTGCCATTGCAATCTTAGAGGGTCAGGCAGCTCAGAGCACAGTCGTATGTGCAGTACCAGGAGCAGCTGTAGTATCAGCATGAAGATAATACCTTGGGAGTCTCAGGTACAATCTTTATGGTCTTCTTGCAGTTATATCCTTTGATTTATTCTTTGGTAGCAGGCCAGGCAGTAGCAGTATATCTTGGGTTCTTGTCGGCGACCTTGTATTTCACCTATATCAGGAGTACAATGGTCAGCGTGACTTATTCGGTGAGTATATGAGAGTTTTTTCTTCCACTCTTCTGTCTTTGTATCTTGAGATGTATGATATCTATCACGTGTCTCGACTACGAAGATACGTCCTAGGTAGAGTCATGTCATAGACTGAGTCATTGGTACCGACTTACTTTGAGACTTGACCCCTATCTATTTTGGGAGTCAGCGTAGGCCAGCGAGGACGATGGTCCCTACTCAACTGACTTAGGAGACATACTTATTCATATGTCTCCAGCCCTTCTTGAATGTGGTTGTGTTATTGTTTACACATTTATTTATATTATGTTGCCATCCTTTACTTATATGCCATGCTTGTTTTATTGAGATAGTTGTATTTTATTGAGTTTTTGTTTTGGTTATCATGCTCGACTAGCTTTAGGAAATTCCGAGGATGGATTTTTTTAAGGATGGAAGAGTTGTGAGACTCGTCTCACTGTATCAGTATTTATATACGGATACGTATTTTTGTACTGTATTTCGTATTTTCTTGGTTTTCGAAACGCTTTCAAAATTTTCCAACTTATAGATTTTTTCTTGACCGGCATACCGCCAGTATACCGGTGTATACCGACGGTATGCCTGTCACTCCTATTTTTTGTTATACGTATTTTCAGTATACGTGTATAAAATTTTGACATTTGTCAGGTGACCCGTGTTTTAACTTATCTTTCTTAGCCTTGACTTGGTTTAAACTTAACTTGGTTTAATTGGTTTGGTTCAATTTGGCTTGGCTTGGTTTGGTTTAGTTTGGTTTAAGATGAGAGGGTTTTATATAAAACCCAACTCCTTTTCTCTCTCCTCTATTATTTTATTTCTCTTCATCTTCTTCCTCTTCATTTTCTCCTCCAACCTAAGGCAAGTATATCTTGCCAAATCTTGAACAATGTTATTTTTGTTTGTTCTATTCTCTTCCTTTCATGATTCTAAGCATCTTTAGAACTTGGAGTTTTCAATTTTGATGGTTATATTTTTGTGGATCTAAGTTTTAAGCTTCTTCTTGTTTTTCTTGGTTTTGATCTCTAAAAACTTGGTATTTCCAAAAAAAAAACTAGTGGTTCCATGTTGTAGAGAATTTGATTTCATGCAGTTTTGGCCTATATTTTGCTTGATTTCGAGTTCGGATGAGGAAGTTATGGTCATGGCAAGTTTTTGGAACTGCTATGGCTGAACTTGCTGTTTGGGGACGAATCCATGCGCCGGGATTCCCACGCACCGGAATTCCCATGCGCCGAAACCCCCATACCCTGGGAGGCCATGCGCCGTGAAGTCCCGGCAATGAATCCTTTGACTCCGAGCGTGTCATGTGCATAGGATCCCTACGCGCATGTATTGAAGATGCAACATGAGTTTTTCCATGCACAAATGTGCAAGAATTTCCTATGCACGGATGTGCAAAAATTCCCCATGCGTGGATGTGCAAGAATTTCCCATGCACGTATATACAGGAATTCCCTATGAGCTGATGTGCAGGAATTCCCATGTGCGGATGTGCAGGAATTTCCCATGCACGGATGTGCATGAATTTCTCATGCACAGATGTGCAGGAATTTCTCTTGCGCTGATGTGCAGGAATTCCCATGCGGATGTGCAGAAAATTCCCATGCGCAGGAACTGCCCAAAATTGACCATGCGCCGGATTTGCACTATTTTACTGTTTTTTGCCTGTTTAAGTTGTTTAGTAGTTAGAATCTTGTAAAACTCAAAACATAAAAGTTGTAGGTCATTGTCTTGGCTTCGAGAATCTTCTTGTTTTACCTTAATTAGAGTTCATATGCGATTGGTAATTTCAATCATAGTTCTTGATCTTTTGTCATAGTTTCTGCACTTGGTCGTACATGATATTTCTTTAACAAATGAATTTCGTAACAAGATTTGATGATCTTGTGCTGTTAGAGAATGATTTTACACCTTTTATACAGTCAACACTAGCACAGATTCAATTAATTTTTTATGCCAAGTAGCTACTTTTATCTATTCCTTCTCATATGTTATGATGCGACATTTTATCAAGATCTTTCTTACGTACTTTGCTTAGATGAAAGTGGCCCGTTGTGGTGCACTCACTTTACATGTCTCAACTTTGCCTAGATAGTGGCCCGTTGTGGTGCACTCATGCTACACGTCTCTTCTTTGCTTATTGGATAGTGGCCCGTTGTGGTGCACTCATGTTATATGTCTTCTTTGCTTACTAGATAGTGACCCGTCGTGGTGCACTCTTGTACATGTCTTTCTTTGCTTACATGATAGTGGCCTGTCATGGCGCACTCCCTATTTTCTTTATAGTGGCTCATCGTAGCGCACTCCTAGCTTCCATCTTATTATGTTCTCTTGTTGTGGCTTGTTAAGTGCACTTTCTTGTATGGTCCAGTCTTGCATATCATATCTAGAATGGATTCTGGGGAATGCCACACCCAGAATCCAACAAGAAAATATTAAGGACTAAATAACTAGCTTGATTATCTAGATCATTAGGAGGGGAGAATTTTCCAGTTACCTGCAAGCCCTTTGTCCCGGCCCCAACCTGAATGGATTTGGAGCTATCTGTCATGATGTGCACACTTCCAGCGCACCGCCGAGTATTGCACCTTGTATATGTCTATTGTGTACATTTGTCTCATGGGCGATGTACCCACTTGTATATGTCTATAGGGTACATTTGTCTCCTGGGCGATGTATGCAAAAACCCTAATTTTTTTTTGAATATTTTTTATTATTTATTTTGACTTAAATAGGTATTATTGGAATTTTCTAAGTATTTGAATTAAATTGTTATTATTATAGATGACCTTAGCCATGGTTAAGATTTGGAGTACAAGATGATCAAGATTTTTTGCATGGATAGTGTACTCATATGATTTGACTAGTGTATTACCCATTCTAGGCGATGCCGAGCCATAGGTGTGTTCTAACTAGAAAAACCAGGCCAATTTGCGACTTAACCCCCACCGTTAATTTATTTAAGTATTAATTAGAATTTTGACTTTTAAGAGACCCGACTGAACCAATTCATCCCAGACTAGACCCGAACCAAGCCCAAGCCCATGTAGTCGAGTAGTGCGTCTAAGGACGTCCATATATATATATATATATATATATATATATATATATATATATATATATATATATATATATATATATATATTCTTTTATTTAAATAATCCATAATTTATTTTAATTGTCTAATGATTATTCTTAAATCATTGTTATATAATATAAATGTTATTTCAATTTTTATGGATATTTATTTTTGGAAATTGTGGCAATAATTTCCAAGAATATTTTTCTATATCCTTAGAATTTATAGGAGTATAGGTATGTATAGAAATGTATATATGCTATTAGATATATACTAGGTTTTATATATAAACAAAAAAATAAACAAATAAATATATTTTATATATATATATATATATATATATATATATATATATTTTTTTTTTTTTTATATATATATATATATATATATATATATATATATATATATATATATATATATATATATATATATATATATATATATATATATATATATATATAAACTGGAGTATGAGACGATTTCGAATTGAGAAATCTATCAAATCTTGATCGATTTGATCCAAATCTTCTCCTATAGTTTCTTGGATCGGTTCTCCTCCAGATTACCTTAAATCCTATTCAAATCGGATTTAAATCGAATAGAAATCTGGATTGAAATAAAGGAAGAAAAAAACTATATATATAATAAATACCAACCGGGTTTCTTGAAAAACCTCCGAAAATCTCTACATAAACTCTCGGCCCATCGACCCAGACTCTTCCCCACCTCCCTGCGCGCGCGTCCGACCACCTGCATC
The DNA here is from genome assembly GCA_029216955.1 of Iris pallida. Lineage (NCBI taxonomy): Eukaryota > Viridiplantae > Streptophyta > Magnoliopsida > Asparagales > Iridaceae > Iris > Iris pallida. The sequence continues at coordinate 6,262,060 of JANAVB010027800.1, read as the reverse complement.
ACCGACAGGGTCGCAGCTCGTCGCAGGCAAGCACTGCACGAGCAGCAACCACGGATTTAGCAGCAGCAGCCGTCGCCAACAAGCCAACTTCGTGGGTAATTTTCTCCCTCGTCGCTTAATGTTTATCCGAGCCGTAAATTTCTATGAGTAGCCTATATGACCACCTATCAACCCCTTCAATTATATTTGGTTGGACTTCCCTGAATAAATTATGATAATTCCTGAAAGTTCAAGAAAAATATTAGAAAACAGAACACCAAGACACCGTTGGGAACTATTTTGGAAGGCAAATATCTACCAATCCAAATCGATTTTTCGAAATATAATTAAACCAACTTGAAGACAACATATTGGGATGTAAAACCTAATTTTTAGTTGCAAATTTTGTTAATTGTGTGCATCGAAAACAATTTTCAAAGTCGATAGAAAACCCATGTAAAAACAGTTTATAAATATTAAAAACTCTCTGATACGACGTGCGTCCCGCCAAACTGGGCGACGTGGTCGCGAACCGAAAGAATCAAAAGGTGCGTATCGACTTCATGGACCTATGGGCTTTGACGAAATTCAAATTGGTTGCGTGTGCGCGACGAATTTGAGGCGTATCCGTTAAAAATTACCGAATCGGCCTCTTTGCAAACTAGTAAATTACTTCGTGTACGTTTGTCATCTCAAGACGAAACTTGTGCCAACAGGATTGAATCATTTTTCTGGTCCTGTATGCCAAGTTTGGTCCGATTCTGAGATAGTTGACCGAATCGCCGTTTTGTGGGTCCCACGATCCAACTCAATCGGCAAATTTGTGCACGGCCCACCGAAATTCAACTTTGGACATACCATTGGGTTCATCTCGTCAAAAAGAATCCGTAGACATGTAGTTTGACGACTTTAGAGACCATAGACTCTGGCGGACTTTTCGGTATAAAGTGGGTCCAACGGCGGATACCGTTTTTGACCCAAAATTTCCGTTTTACCCCTGTATCCAGAATTGGACTTATGGGTAGCCTATCCTTGCTATTTTCTTATTTCAAAAAAGTTGGCAATGTCTATTTCAGCATCCTAGCACCGTTGCAGGAGTTCAGCTTTCGCGGGCATTTGATCTGACAGGTTATTTATACGTAGTTGAGTCTACACCAGGCAAGTACACCTTGCCAAACTTTATAGTATTTACATACTTTTATATATTTCCATTCTTTCTTGATTGGTTACATATTTCTCTTATTTTATGGTTACTTTCTAGTTTTACGTGCACGTAGATTATTACTCTTTCTTTTCTCATGTTACTCATCATATTTTTCTATCGTGTTCATGTCTAGTGATAGTATTGCTTAGCCTCTGTCGTATCCCTTTGACATGATTGAGTTGGACTTGACTTGTTGACTTGTTGACTTATTGACTTGACATGCCTTGACTTGACTCGTAGTTCTAGGCGAGGACCTTGTGATAGACAATGACTATACTTGACCACTCTTTGTTGGAGCCCCCACTGAGCTATGAAAGAGACTTACTGTAGGTTGTGAGCCCCTACTGAGCTGTGATCTATAGGGTCGTGAGCCCCCCACTGAGCTGCGGTTTACTCCGATTTACTCGTAGTCATGTTTATCATCATGATTCTCGATGACATGCCACTTCCTTATATAATTCATTCTTATACTACTCTGCAGTCTTTATTTCTTCTAAAATTTCATACCCTTTCTTTGCATGTTAAAACTGTTAAAGTAGGATTGTATATTATGTGTCGTGCTAGTCCCCTGAGGACCTGGTTATCTCTTCAGGCTTAGTTAGAGAGGAGGACTTTCCGGAGGTTTATGGTTCTTGAGTGGAGACAGATGACGTACCTTCGCAGGAGGACGAGATAGTGGCCGAGGACTTCTCTTGAGACATGTCTCTTTATTTTAGACTTGATACATTATTTCTTTCTTTTCATCAGTGAACATGTAGTTGATTATTCATTTCTTTATACTGTGGTTTCGGGATGTCTTATCCGCACAGTTATTATTTCTATTTCATGTTGGACAGATCTTTTTCGTTAGTATTATTTTATTGGACTTGATACCTCGTGTCTTATTTTCTGTGTGGATGAGATTAGACTTGTTAATGGATAGTCGAAAATTCGAATCCGATCCGATTCCGTATCCGAACTTTCGGATATTTTTCGAAATTTTGGATATCGGATTCGGATATCCGAATATTTTTCGGATATTATCCATTTTCGGATACGAATTCGGATATTAAGGTATTCGAATCCGTTAATATCCGATCCGACTTTAAATTGCAAATTTCGGATATCGAATTCAGATATCGGATTCGGATATCCAAAATTTTATATATATTATAGTATAATGTATATGTAATATATATTAATTAATAGAGAAGATTAAAGTATTTTATTCTCAACTAACTTTTACATAAAATAATTTATATATAATAGTAATATATATTAATTACAATTTACAACATAAGAAGAAAGGAATCAAATATGTAGAGAAATTGAATTTGGTTTTCGAATATTCGGATAATAACTAAATTTTTAATATTTCGGATTTCGGATATTCGGATACTAGCATTCGAATTTTTTAGCTAATCGGATCGGATATTATTCGATATCCGTTAAACTAGACGGATACGAATTCGGACTGTCAAAAGAGATATCCGTTCGGATATCGGATCGGATTCGGATATTACAAAAAAAATTCGGATACGGATATGGATATTGTCCTGTCCGTACCGATAAGCATCCGTTGACACCCCTAGATGAGATTAGTTGTGTACCTGTGACTTGTACTATATTTTGGGTTGTTATCATGATTTACAGCTTAAGCATTTTGCTAGTGGACTTATTATGAGATTTGGCCCAATAGTGAAGTGTTGCTGGCATGTACCGTATCTTGGTCCTATACATATTTTGGAACTGGACATTAAAATGTACCCACTTGTATATGTCTATAGGGTACATTTGTCTCCCGGGCAATGTACCCACTATTAGATCTTGGATACATTTGTCTCCCGGACGATGTATCCACAATTACTTTCTTTCCTTTTGGCCTGGATAAGTCAGATAGTCTGCAGAGCAGGTAATTGGATAGGATTTCTCAAAAGTGCATATGTTAGTAATTAGGATTATGATAACCCTAATTAGCTAATGTATAAAGCCGTACTCATTGATTGGCTGTGATTGTTGTATGGAGTCCAGGCTAGTCTAATTTTGTCTAGGCAGTGTCTGTATGTGTAATTCGGTACATTATTGTTTATGCTTTACTTTTGTCGATAAATGATTAAAGGCTAAGTTCTATTCAGGAGAAGGGTTACAACCCCGATCCTTATTTGGTTTACGGGTTGTAACCTGGGTTCCGGATTATTTCCCAAGTCATTTAGACATTTGTCGTCCTATTCAGTACTCACACGCCATACATGATCCTTATGCTATACAATGATTAGAGACTAAGTTCTGTTCAGAAGAAGGGTTACAACCCCGGTCCTTGTTTGGTTTATGGGTTGTAACTTGGCTTCCGGAATATTTCCTAAGTTATCTTATCATTGTCATTCTATATAGTTCTCACGTGCTCTCATTTCCAGTAATCTCGCATGCTCACATGTTTAGTTATCTCACAAGCTATACATATCCCCATGCTAAGTCACCATGCTCTCATGACCCGGCTATCTCACATGCTTACATGACCAATTGATTTCACATATTCTCAAGCTTCCGTTTACTTAACATGGCTACACTTTACAATATGTCACATGTTAATTACTTTATGTCACATGATACTTTACTTATTGTCTTTTCTATTCTCGAGATAAGTGCATTGGAAGTGCACGAGTCTCGATCCATATTTACGTATTTATGTCTCTATCCATTGCTATGTTAGTTATTGCTGGTTTTAGTTCATAGGTTTGGCTTCCTTAGTGGTACTTGCTATTGGGGGTCTGACCCCACTAGTTTTGTTTGGCCAGATCTGATAGAGGAGCCCGAAGGATCTTCCGTACCATCTACTCGGTGGTTACTACCCGGAGCACCAGAGTACCTTAGTGGGTTTTCTATTTCATTCTCCTACTAGTTATGTACATCATTCTTTTGTGGCCTTTAGCCTCCGAGCACATGTTTAGCTTATGTTTTGGTTCTTGACATGTTGCCTACGGGCCTAAAATATGATGTGCGTATTCTAGACTATAGCTAGAGCTTGTCATGTATGACTATTACTCTTGCTAGTTCTCTATTTTTTGTATGACTGGCTTCATGATCATCCATGTATATATGGTTTGGGACGCTTTACTATAGTATGACTAAAGATCATACTTCTTGCACTTTGTATAATTTCCTGTGATTGAGATACCTAGGATTGTTTGACCTAGGAATGACTGATGGCTTGTAGTAGTAACTGTAAAACCCCTAAATTTCTACTATTTTTTTATTTATTAAATTTAGTACTGATTTAAAAAAAAATTGTACATCGCGGACTGTATTGTACGTCATGCACAAAATTTTATTTTTCATAATTGTTCGACGAGTGCGAATTTGTGCGAGCTTACATATTTTTAGAAAAACATTTTTTTTTCTATTTTTATAGTTCCAAGATAATATATATAATAATTATTTCTAAATATAAGAGTTATCTACGAAAAGCCTTTTTATAAAATGGTATATTAGAAAGGTACATATTGTAAATATTATTTTTGCATACATACATATTTCGTAATTATTTATTAATTTATTTTTAAAATATTAGTGTATTTTCAAAATTATTATTATAGCATTTTAGAAAACATATTTTGAAATTATTGTACCAATTTAAATCTTGATTTGAATTTATGGAATTATTTAAATAGTTAAATATTTGCAATTTGATTTATTCCATTTGATTTTTAAACTAAAGAATTTAATTAGATTTAAATTAGATTTGTATTTGGATTTGGATTTGATTTCATTGTTTTAAATTAGTACACGAATTATCTAATTGGGTTTTAAATAGTCCTGGTTCATATCCAATTGGAAATTCCTACATCCTATAAATAGGCAGGTACTCCTCCATAAATTTCTATTCTTCCACAAATTTTCTACCACAGAAGTGAGTGCATCGTGTCCACGACCGTGTCCGTGTCCCATCTACTATGTGTTTCATTGTACAAATACATTACTCCACCCCGGGTCCGACAGATCCGAACCTCCGTCCCCGTCGTGTCGGACACACCTGACACGACTCATCCAAACTCAAAGCCCTAATCCTAATTTTCCTAAATCACCACCCGTGCCGCCGAGTTGTCCCTGTTCCGACCCGTCGTCCCGACCTCCTCGCCTATCCTGTGCATCACCCGACATCACCACACCATCACCAACCCTCCTACCTCGTCATCTCCGTCACCCGGCCACCCGCCAAGACCCACCACCACCAGTAACATTCAGCCACTTCCCCGGTCAATTCTCCGAACTCCACTCCGGCCAACCACCGCCGAAACCCCGGCTACCCAAAAATCCCAATTTCACCATCATCGTCCCAAGAAACCAAGAGGAATAGAAAATTTCCTTACCTCCGCCGTCGATTTCTGCCGCGTCCTCGCCACCGTGGCCGCCGGCAGGATCTGCTGAGCGTGCACCACCCGTCGCTCCGCGTAGACGCCAGATCTGGCCATATCGACTTCCGCCCCGCCTCCGTGTCTCACGGTCGAGACCCCCGTACGCTACCACGGAGCTCGGCCATCGCCACCACTGTGGCGAGCCCCTATCCATCTCTACCACCACCACGATTCCAAACCCAAACACCGAGAACCCCCTCCGTCTCCTCCGCCGCGGCGTGCCCTAGCCACCGCGTTCGCAGCCTCCCGAACCCCGCCGTCGCCGACACCCGAACAGCCCAGCGTCGCCGTGCCCCGCCTTGGCACCGTCGCGAGCCACCGGCGTCCTCTCTTTCGCCGCGAGCTGCCGGCGCCTCCACACCCTCCGCCGCAGTAAACCCCATCGCAGCCCCCGTTCGCCTCCCGCGCACAGCCACCAAGCGTCGCCCCACACCGATTGAGCCACCGCCGGACCAACCCACTTCGACCCCTCCGCCGCCATCTCGCCGTCCCGACCGCTCCTCTCTCGCCCTCTCTCCCTCTCGATTCTCGCCGCCACCTCTCTCATCTCTCACTCGATCTCTCTCTTCCCCCTTTCTCTCACTCTCTCGCTCCCCTCTCTTCTGTCGCATTTCTCCTTCTCCCTTGCTTTTTTTTTTATTTTTCTTTGGGACAGATGTTCACCTCGAAAGAGGAGAACTGTGCTTGAAAGTTTGATATTTTTTGTTTTTTTTGTTTTTTTGTTTTTATTTGGCTGTTGCTTTTGGTGTTTTATTTCATATTATTATTATTATTATTATTATTAATATCATCCTCATTATTATTATTATTTGACATCTTTATTATTATTTAAAGATAGTTATTATTATTATTATTAATCTCATTATTTTTATTATGATTATTATTGTTGTTACTTGCAAAACTACTTATTTGCTAAATAGTAATATTTTATAAAATTTTAGGAAAATATTATTCACCAAATTATGTTATGAATTTTTAGTATATTATTTTGGCAAATAAAATATGTAGTTTCCTACTAAAACATTATTTTGACAAATTTAGGATTTTGGCCTAAAAACTATTTTTACTCAAGTATGTAGTATATAAAATATTTTGGTAACAAATTACAGTTTTAAGTAATATAAATATTTATCTAAATATCTTTTGATTATCCTCCTGTCCGTGACAACAAATCCCGTTCTTCCTATTCCCTCGTCAATTTTGTCATCCTCATGACCACCCTAACTAATTTGACCGTCGTAGACCTGATGGAACTGTCCGTGTCACCACCCGAGGTCACCTTGCATAGTTGTTGCACCGAAGTCGCAGTTCGTGCCACCGTGATTATCGCAGCACACCAGGCGTATTACCAGGCAAGACACCTTGCCATTTGCTGTTTATTTATTTTAGCTCATATTTCATGCATTATTTATTTTATTTATGCAAAATAAACTGTGATACATGGCATAACCTGTTAGAACTTACTGTTCATTTATATTTCCTGCTATGTATTATTTTTCTTATACGTTAAACCTAGATTTAAGGGATCACCTTGTAATGCCTTTGGTTCGTATTATGTATTTCTGGAATACGTGTACGTATTTTATTCTTGTATTGTATGATTTTCTGGCTTGGCATTTCCTTCTTGGCTTGGTCTATTCCTGGTTCGGGTTGGTTGGTTCGGCTTGGCTTGGTTTTGATTGGGTTCATGATGAACCCAAGGTGAACCCCCTACCTACCACCACCATTTTGTATTTATTAGCCCTCTTCATTCTCTCTCTTCATTTATCATCTTCTTCTTCCTCATTTACTTCCTTACCTACCAGAGAGAGGAGAGAGAGGTCTAGGCAAGTGCAATTTGCTTCATGGAGAAACTCTGATTTTATTGCTCCATTCTCTTCTTTACAACATTATAACTTATTTTAGAACTTGACATTTTCACTTTCCATGGCTAGATTCTTGTAGATCTATATTTACATTATTTTCGGATTTTTTGGGTTTTGATCTACTTAATCTTGTTATTTTCGAGTTTTGATGGTTCCATGTTGTAGAGAATTTTGTTCTACCCCATTTTGACCTATGAAAGTTCGGATTTGGGCTCCGAATGATGGAACTATGGAGCTTGAGGACTTGGCTCTCATGGTGTTCTTCTTCCCGGAAATTGGAGAAGAAGAACAGTACTTGACTTGACCGCATGAGCATTTCATGCGGCAAGTGTTCTCTGAGCCGCATGGACTTTTCCTTGTCTTGGTCGTATATGTGCCCTTGCACTCTTCCGAGCCGCATAGATTATCTTAGCCGCATGAGCCTCCCACTTGAGTCGCAGCTGCATAGGCGCGTGACCCCGCTTCCGCATAAGCTCCACTCCTACCTGCGCCTCATGGACTCGGTTGATTGAGCCGCATGGACTCGATTGACCTGAGCCGCATGGACTCAATTAATCGGGCCGCATGGATCCAATTGATTCCAGCCGCATAGGTCTTGAACCCTGCGCTGTATGGATTCGATTGATCTCAGCCGCATGGGGCCATGAACATCCTTAGTCGCATATGCGCCTGTCATTCCCTAGCCGCATGAACTTGCTTCCTTCCAGCCGCATGAAGCCCACTCTTCCGCTGGCCGCATGAGGCCCAACCACTTGGAGCCGCATGCGCTCTCGTCCCCCTGGTCGCGTGCGTCCTTGCACTTCCAGCCGTATGCGCCCCCTTGTCTTGGCCGCATGGGACCCAGTGACCCTGGCCGCATACGCTCTCCTAATTGGGCCGCATGAGTCTTACCTTTTCCTGACCGCATATGCTTTAGCCGCATGGCTCTTCTATAGCCCTGAATATTGATATTTTATTAGTTATTTTTTATGAACTTGAAAATCATGAATTTATTTAATATGTTTAGAACTGATAATTGAGCACGACCTGACAGTGATCCATAGTGGTGCACTCCTGACATGACTAACCTGACATGACCTGATAGTGGCCCGTCGTGGCACACTCCTGACAAGTACACCTGACATGATTATCTCGAATAGCTGTTACGACGGCTACCTGACATGACATGACCTGTATAATATCCTGGACATCGTGGGCGATTGTGCTTGTACAAATAATCCAGTCCTGTCTTGCATCATGTCTAGGAGGGGACTCCTGGGTACCACGGTCAGGAGTACCTACTGAAATAGATTAAGGCTAATAAATAGATTAATATATTAGTCATGACGAGATCTCCCAGCTACAGGCAATCCCGTTACCTGGGCACGCCTTGGGATCTGTAGCCTGCCGTCGAGTAGGGCACATTTCCAGCACACTGTCATGTGTTACACCCTTCAAGCTACCTAAGGATACATGTGTTTCCTGGACGATGTACCCACCTGAATTCAACTCTAAATCTTTTAACCCGGGTAACCTGGATGGACTGCAGGGCTTGTGGCTGTGGATGATTCTCACTACATCTTGTTAGTAACTAGGCCTGTGATAACCCTAGTTAGTTAAAGTATCAAGCCGTAACTCTTGCTTGGTCGTGAAATGATTGGATGGAGTCTAACCTGTCTAGTCTTATCCTGATTCTGTTCCAGATTACTGTATGACCTGAATGCCTGTATTTATTTTATCGATAAATGGTGAGAATTCCAAGTTTTGTTCAGACGAAGGGTTACAACCCCGGTCCTTGTTTGGTTTACGGGTTGTAACCTGGTTATCTGAATAGTTCCATGGTTATCTCGTCATATATCATCCTGATGTATTTTCTTTATTTCCAGTTCTTACTTTATTTATACTCTTGTGCTGATTGCTGGTTTTAGTTCCTAAGTGAAGCTTCTTTTGCGGCACTTGCTCTTTCTGGGGCCTGACCCAGCTGGTTTTGTATGGCCATATTTCGGAGCAGCTCCAGAGGATCTACCGACTTTCCAGCCAGATGGTGGCCACTAGACGGAACCCTGGCAACGAGTGGGTTTATTTTTGATCTTCCACTTTATTGTAAAAATATTCTTTTGAGGCGTTTAGCCGACGAGCACCTATTTAGCTCGATTGCACTTTACTTACTGTCTACCTACGGGCTGTAACATGATTGACAGATCCTAGGGTTGATCATGTATGACTAAACTCTTGCTAGTCCTAATATTTTGTAACGACTAGCTTCATGATCAGCTGAATATGTAATGTTTGGGACGCCTTACTGTTGTATATTTAATGATCTTACTTCTTGTAGCCTTTTTCTTACTTACTTGTGATTGAGACACTAGGCTTGTTCATGACCTTAAGAGACTGTTGGCTTGTAGATAAACCCTCATGTATCTAGACAGTCGTGACCGTATAGCGAGATGGAATCCATTTCATATACGTAGCTGGCTATGTCTGCCCCCGCTCTCCAGTATTCTGGTTCTGGGGCGTGACACACCTTGTGTGTTACATTTATTGGCCTTGACACGTTGTACCACGAAGTTGTGTGTCGCATGTAGGACACGGAAGTACGTGATTGGCTGGCCACCGGTGCGTATAAGCCGTACGATAGGAATAACCGCTAATAGAAATTGTATGCTAGTTTGACTTAGCGGTTATAGAGGTTTACTGTTGTGGATACAACATGGTAGGCATTGGGTGGGAAGAACAGCTCCTTAATGTATGGATCATATATGCACTGCCCTGATTGCCAGTTATCTCCAATGGGAGGTACGGTCCTGATAACCGGTTATCTTCAGTAGGAGGTACGGTCCTGATTGTCGGTTATCTCCAGTGGGAGGTTCGGTCCTGATTCTTGATATTCCTGATCCGGCCCATGCGTCAAAGGTTTGTTCTTTATTGCATATTCACTATAGTATGGTTAGGTACCCTATTGTAGGTATTCCTTATTTATTTGAGCAATATTTATTCAGTCTATATGGCATGATATTATATGTCTTGTTACGTCCCTCTGAGGACCTGGTTATCTTGCCAGGTGTGTGCTATTATCTTTCGCAGGTGCTTTAGCTCTAGCCGTGATCTTTGCTATTTCTTCGAGGATGATTGCACTTGGATCGTCTTCGCTTCGTTTCGCTCGCCAAAAATTATTCTTTTGTATATCTTATATTTTCTTTACTTGTTGGTAGTGGATTTGTCTCCGCCCAACATATTGTATCAAGACAATTCATTATCTTTATGTGATATCTTTTATTCATTATTTTGTGTGGATGAGATTAGTTATGGTTCTACTATATTTTACAGCTTATGTATCCATATGAAGCCTATGTACTTCGTATGAATACAGCTGGCATGTCTACGTTTTTAGTCCTACGTATTTTGGGACTGGGGCGTTACAGTAACCCCCATGTCTTGACAGCTTATACATTATTTCGGGGTACTGGGGTATTTTGGAATACGTAGCTGGCCTGGTCCGTCCCTACTTTCCAGTATTCTGGTTCTGGGACGTGATAGGTATCGAACCGTTTTTATGCAATCCCCGTATTTATGTACAAAATTTTATGCAATTTTGTGGGATCAGATTATGAACATTCATTGTTATAATTTTGTAGTTGAAGGAAGAATCAATATAGTTTAACTTCCTTAGTTAGGATAACTTATTTTTTTTGATGGGTTATATGGTGTTTGATATAAGTCATGAATTTTTAATCTTGTATTACTTTTCTTTCATGTAAGATTTGATTGGAGTTTTGCTAAATAAATATAGAATAAAATAAAAGTATCTTGTTGTGTTCACCTGAAATTAGTTTCCCAATTTTGATTCTATCATGCTTGGGGTAGCTTATCATTTCTCCATTGTTATGATGTATTTCTAGTTTTACGTTTCAAGTACACAAAAACAATAATGATTTGGTGTGCTTTTTTGTATTTCTGAGTGTCTGTGTCATGCATGATATGTGTTTGATACTACGTCGCATAAAACTATTGGGCAAGTACATTATAGGACCTATTTCTATGCTGACTTGCTATTTATGTGATTGGTAATTTAAGATGTTTTTGACATGCTTTGAATTTTCATACAGATTTAAGTATATGACAGATAAGTATCAATTTGTAGAGTGCTTAATTTTTATGTGATTGGTGTTTAAAGTGGTATTGCAATGGCTGTTGTGCTTAACTATGGTAACATCAAAGAAGAACACTCTCTGCATAGGCTTAACAACAAAATATATAAACGGCTATCTTCTAGAATTTTTGTACCTTAATTACATTGCAATCACAAGAATTGTGTCATAGTAGTCTAGGTGTTGATTGATGTTTTTGACTTCTATTCTTTTTGTCAAAACAGTTGGTTGAAAATGATAGGTTAAGAAATAGTAATAGAGAAGCCTTAACAATTCTTCGCTAGAAAGCTCGCACAACAAAGAGCAGCCTTCCATCTCCTTCTGTTGCAATAAAGAAAGAAGGAATATAATGAAGGCAATTAGGTGAAGTTATCGATTTGACCTGGCTAAAATCTAGTTAAGAGCTATGGCATTGCTCTCACTCGTTAATATTTTGGTAATAAAATCATAAAACTAGGTCTCATAGTTAGTGTAGAATTATATGCAAACTTTGAGTCATGCATCTACTAATGGTATCCTCTACTGTTTAATTTTGTTTGTGACAGATCATTACCGCTGGTTGAAAATTTGTATTTCAACTTCTATCCACTATACCAAATGTTTTTCCTTTGTTGTTCATATCATGCATATAGTTCTTGCATCTTATCTAGTTAAGACAGTCATCATGCTAAGGCTTGAAGCATGGATTTCCTCAAATCCATTTTTTTGTTTAACAAAAATGACAATTTGTATAAAAGTATCCAGCAAGCGGCACAAAACTATTGTCTATGAAGCGATTAACCATAAATGAGTTAGAAGTTCAAAGTAGCAGACTGGAAAACAATAGTTGTAAGCTATATAACAGCAGACTGGGAAATAGTAGCTGCTCAAAGTAGCAAGGACTATGTTACAAGAGTACTCTCCAGATGACTGTATGTCCGTATCTGTGTCCATATCCCCGTCTAACATATATTCGACATAATACTTCCTCGAAACTCAAGTCAGAAGTAGCCATGGTAAGCAATCCTAAACTCGGCCTTAGTTTTAGAACTTTTTTTAGAATATCATAGCATATATTTGGTTTTACATAAAATTGTGAACATTAACTATTTTTCTTCTGTTGTTTGCTTTGTATTCCAAAGTCATATCATAGTTGTTTATTGTTTTCGTAGTAGTATTGTATTCCTTAATCAAATTGTTGAGTTTCATGTTGCTCGACAAATGTTTGCAGGCTGTAGAGCAGCAATCTGAGTTTCAAACGCAAGTACATAACTGTAGAATTTGATGCTGTTAACCATTCATTTCTTTGCAATCCTAAGGACCTTGGATGCTCCTCTTTAGGGTTCAGAGCAATGTCACAAGTGGGTCCATTTAGGGTAAATCGCGATGCCAACCTATATAAAAATGACTATGCATTGAATAAGGGTGAGTAAAGTACTCTCTAACCTCATTTACCAGTACATTTGTAACAAAGATCAATAACATACTTGACATGTCAGTGATAGTCACCGAACTGTTAATCTACAATACAGTGGTGAATGTTATCTTCTTCGAATCTCCAGCTGATATTAGTTTTTCCATACTCTGTCACACTCATTTTTCTAATTAGGGGTATTCTAGTCATTATGTGTTAATTTATTTTTTTGTTATTTTTATTTTTTATTAATTAAATTGATTGGTGTGTGGCTTTGATTGATGTTTTGGGTAGTAGAAGGTGGCATAACCTTAGTCAACCTTGATTAGAAGACTAATAATGGAATTAGATTTATTATTGGCTTTTTAAATTTTAATTTAGAATTATTGTCTATTTTAAGAATCATTTAATTCATTTTTAAGTCATTTTTATGTAAAGCCTTTAAGCCTTTTTGTCAATGGGCCTTTAAAGAAACTTGAGGAGTGCTGGCCCATGACCAAACCCTAAACCTAACCATAATACCCACCTTGGCTGGCCAAACACAGCAGCCCCCCTCCTCTTTTATTGTGTTTAACTTGTAGCCGTCACAAGATCAAACCCTAGTTTTTGCCTTCTCTTCCAAAGGCCCCATTCTCTCGTTTCTCATCCAAATCCTTCGAAACGAAGTGAGTTGTGGCAACCACTGGGAGGAGAGAAACCTGCTGGAGACTTGCTAGCGAGGGATCGGAAGCATTTGACCGGAGGGAATCGACAATCGACATGTTTTGAGGCTTGTTTCAATGAGTTTTAACACTCAATAGGTAAATCTCTCTAAACACTTGTTAATTCTGTTTTTTCTTCCTAGATGCATCCATATAGGTACGCTAGACCTGTGCATGAAGTTTGGTAGGTTTGTGATTTCGTTTGATAGCCGTATCGGACACGTGTCGGTCCATTGTAACATGTGTTCGACGAAATGCCACTTAGAACTGAAATTATTATTTTTCGATTTTGTTTTCACGAATTTCTTGCTGATATTATTTGTAATAACTTTCGTGAAGATGGATCTTGATTCGACACGATTTAAGTGTCCGAATCAGACACGGACACGCGTGCACGAGGCCCGTGCACGGCCACGTGCATGCCCTGCTGTCTGTGCGTCATAACTCGACGCACAGAGCTCCGTTTTGTGTGAAATTTTTTGGGGACGTGGGGGCAACCTCTTATCACATGCTCCTAAAATTTTACGATGTTTCGTGAAGCGTGCGTGGAGAAATCTGACGTGCACGGTTCAGCCCGTACTGTGCATGCGGCTGAAAAGTGCCGCTGACACGGCCTTCGTACACGAACACGACGCAACGAGGACCCGTTCCAGGAGCACGAGCACGAAGCCCTATACCTAGGATATCCAAGGACTCACTCCCGAGACATGGCGTGGCTCGAATCGCGAGCCACGTGGCTCGACACGCACCCACGGGCACGCACAGGCCGCACGGGATCCGCGTGTCCTGTATCGCGTAGACACGACATGGTGTCGTGTCAGTGTGTCCTAGACCTAGCCTGGGACCCTACCTAGCTACGTGCATGAGCACGAGGCTTCTCGCAAATTTGTTTTCCATAAATAAATTCACTTTATTTATTGTGTTTCTGAGAAAATTACAACTATAGGAATCTAATCTAGAAGACGATTACTTTATCCCTTGGACGATGCGATGAAGAAAACTCGAACTTCGAAGAACTTGGACAGCAACTGGGTAATCTTTCTGTTCTCTCTGAATTGTCTGTAGTGTCTGATGAAGATGAAGAAACTCCCTTTTATAGAGTTCTGGATAACTGTTCTGAAGCATACGCTCAGTTAGTTACTTGACGTGTGCACAACTGCAGGGACGCGTGGTGAATTTTGATGAAGACACATTAGAGTGCGGTTGAAAGTAGTGGAATATATCTAGGAGAGATTAATGGCATGGATGCCACGTTGCATAACTTTTGAATAAGTGGGTAACTGAGTACAGGACACGTGAGAACGTGTGTTGACTGTACGTTTAAAGTCATCCTGAATGCATTTGCTGTGATACGCTGTCTTTGTTGAAGAGGAGTCATACGCTAGCTTTTGAAGGCACATGTCTTACATACACTGACTTGGATCATATAAAGCTGATACGCTCACTTTATTTAACAAGGAGTCGTAGGGAGTCCATACGCTCACTTGATCGATAAGGAGTCGTATGGAGTCTATACGCTCACTTGATTGACAAGGAGTCGTATGGGGTCCATACGCTCGCTTGATTGATAAGGAGTCATATGGAGTCCATACGCTCGCTTGATTGATAAGGAGTCGTATGGGGTCCATACGCTCGCTTGATTGGCAAGGAGTCGTATGGGGTCCATACGCTCGCTTGGTTGGCAAGGAGTCGTATGGAGTCCATACGCTCACTTGGTTGGCAAAGAGTCATAAGCATTGAGGGAGTAGACACGTGGCTGTCCTCAATCTTCTCAAACACGCCTTCAAATAACTGACAAATATCTCTGAGAATCGTGCTGCAGATATGATGGCTGACAGACTGTTAGAAATGACAGTAATGATGGCTATGCATTTATGATGGCTGATGAGCTGTCCTCGTAAGAGACAAAATCAATTCTCGAAAACCCATCCGACGGTTAATCTTTATAGGGCAGCTGTCTTTGCACGAAAGATGAAGTGTCAGATTCATCCTCCATTAAATGTATGCTGTGCTGTCATTCAAGAAATAATAAAGTATTCTCTGAGCGTACGGCCTTTGGATGAGCGTATGGCTTTGGCTGAGCGTATGGCTTTTGCTGAGCGTATGGCCTTGAGCGTATGGCTTTGGCTTTGTCTCATGTCAGCGTGTCATAATTTTTCACACCCTACAAGACCCCCTTCAAAGTTTTCGAACTTTATAAATTTCATAAGTTTCGAAATTACTTTGAACTTAAAGTGGGAATAAGTCTTGACACGCTGGCATGAGTTTGTTTACTTTCCTCAATATCAGTGCAAATCTTTAGGGATTCTGTTTAAAGAACGGCCGCCGTTTGAACTTCTCTTTTCTTCTATAAATAGGTCTTTCAAAACCTAATTCATTTTTTTACTTTTGCATTTGTCTTCGAGAGAGAAAAAAGCTCTAAAACTCAAACTTCTTCTTCTTCGACTCAATCTTCATCAATGGCGCCCAAAGTTGACGCTGCTGCGAAGGGAAAGGGGAAAGCTCCTGCGGAGTCATCTCGACCTGCCGCCGCTGCCACTAAGAAGACTGCTGATGAGCGTCTTCGACGAAGTGAACGCCCATTAAAGGCCCTCTATGGTGAGGATGATGAACAGTAACTATCCCCTATTTAGGGCTCTGGTTAGGACAAAAACGTATCCCTTTTTAGGGTCAATACGTGAGAAAATACGCTTCCCTCTTTAGGGTTTAGTCGTATTCCATATTTTTTGTTTATACGAAAAATATGTTTGGAGCGTTTTCTGTAAGATACGCGTATCTTTGATAGAAATGTCAAAATACACTGATTTGAAGGAATACGCTATGTCAAGTTGTCTCACTGAGATACGCTAACTCCTTTGTTAGCGTATTTTTGATGAACATCTTGTCAACCATACGCTTAAGAAAAAGACCCAATCATCCTCTAAAAAGCTGAGCGTAAACTGAACTTAAAATTCATCATACGCCTAAGATAGACTGAGCGTATGTTGATCTCTGAACTCGTCATACGCTTAGGATAGACTGAGCGTACGTTGATCTCTGAACTCGTCATACGCTTAGGATAGACTGAGCGTATGTTGATCTCTGAACTCGTCATACGCTTAGGATAGACTGAGCGTATGTTGATCTCTGAACTCGTCATACGCTTAGGATAGACTGAGCGTATGTTGATCTTTGAATCTGCCATATGCTTAGGATAGAGTGAGTGTATGTTGATCTTTGCATCTCTTTGTGTTGAAGATTTCTAACTTCTTATTCTTCTTTTTGCAGTGGATATTCTGGCTCAGGATGCACAATTTGAAGGATGTGTAGGAAACAACTATAACAGTGACCTATCACATGTCCGTTTTCCCCAATTTGATGGGCCTTCTACAAGGATAGCTATTCTGACAAATCAGGAGAATGACATCCTGCTGAATATGATGAGTGGACTGCCTCTACAGAGTGTGGATAGTGCTACCCACTCGAAGCTAGCAATTTTTTTTAGAGATGCTATTGATATAAACTCTCAGCCTGCTCTTGATAAAGTGTCATACTCATATTATAGAGATGGTGATGTGAATCAACCAATGTATCTGACTGGTTTGTCCAAAAGCATCAACATAGCTCGCTTATTCCACGCGAGTCATCAAAGGCAAATGAAGTGGGATATCACTCCATTCCGTCAAGCAAAAGCTAGATGGATAGGATACAGTCAAAGAAGATTCCGCAGTGGTACTGAACCACATGTCTCAGTTTTGCGAGGATTGCTGCCAGCTACCATTCCTCCTGAAGACTCGGCACTTCTGAGGCCAGTTAGAGTCCCAATCTTCACAAATGAATTTGTTCAGCTAGAACATGCTGTTTACCCAAAACAGTCTATGAGGCTTACTGGTCTGGTGAATCCGGAAAATACCAGATGGACTGTTCTTGTAAGATGGATTCTGAACAACTTTGGGGAGCAGTTAAAGGTGATAGGCCTATATAATGCCATTAAATGTACCACTTATGGTTTTAGGCCAAACCCAGATTTGTTCTTGGCATTGGCGGAAAGGTATAATTACCGTACCGGCACTTTTATGACTCCAAAAGGCGAGATGGGATTCGCCCTCCATGAGATGGCATACATTTCTTAGCTGCCAACAGGAGATTTGCCATATGAAGAGTATATTCCTTTCATTGATGAGATGAATAAAATTTTCGAGGCCAACCCACTGGTTCTCCATGTATTTGAAGAATTAATGTGCCATTACAGTATATGTAAGGCTTTTTATAAGGCACAAGGTGCAGAGGGAGGTTCCAACTGTTATTCTTCTAAGTGGATGGCCTATTTATTCCAAGGCCGCACTGAAGAAGTTCAGAAGAAGAAGAAGACTGATCAATATGTTGGTCGCTTTAAACCCCTGAGTGAAGCTGAGATTGACAAATTAATCCAGGACACCACTCATGACGACATCATCATTGAAGAAGACGAAGACACCTACAAAGCTGGTGATAGGTTGGAGACCTATATAAAACAAGGTGGCCGGAAATTATCTGATGAAGGTCATCTGGCCGGATTTATATCCCTCTGAAAATTTATAGTACCCGGCACCTGTTCAGCAGACAGGATGCACAGAGGAGTTGTTTTTGCAGCAGTCCGTCTGACTTTCGGGTACAAGATGGATTTGCTGACAGCAATGACATGCCGTCTGAATGCTGGCTTAAGGGCATATACAGACAGGATGTTTGAATTGGCGAAGAAGAAGCTCACAACTTTTCTCCGGGTAGAAATGCCCTTTACATATTTATTTGGGTGGCTGCTTCTCCATTTCGAATCTCTCATGAGTGTTGGAATGGCTAGACCAGACGATACCTTTTTGGAAAGATATCATCATACACCGAAGTGGAAGTATGGCACTCTAACAGACTGTAGAACCATATTAAACAGGGGAGAATTATGGAGTTTCACTTGTGTTCCTCCACCTGTTGGTTATGAAACCATGCCTGGGAAGTTGATTGATGGCATTGGTGCCAATGAGTTAGATGATATTCAACATGAATGGCTGAAGAGGATCAGGCCATCTCACTTGATCAGTCGTCGCGACGATGTCACTTATCTGGAGCCGTATCTTCCGAGTAGGTTTGCTCGACAATTTGGTTATGATCAGTTGCATGTGGGAAATGCAACGACATGTTTTGGCCACCAAGGCGGATTAATCGATGGCGCCAGAGCATGGATATACTATATTGCTAAAGGTACCGGGGCTACCTTTTCCATGCCAGATTTGGTTACTTATCGGAGAGGAGCTAGAATGTTGGCGTCTTATACCAAATTCTATGTATCGGCTAATACCTTTGATAAAAAGTTCAGCATCTTAGGTAAAAGCTTCATCCATGTTGATAAGAAATCAACCAAATCAGCCCTGCCCAGAGATTGTCATGACCGAGAAGATCCTATGGCTACTGATGAAGTTTATGATGAAGTTTTAGAGAATTTCTTCTCTGATGAACTTTATCAGCCATTACATGTACCTATTGGAAGTGCTGAAGAGAGTGTATCTGCCGACAGTACACCGAAAAGGAAGCGGGGCAAAGATGCTTCCGGGCCTGCTCCAAAAAGGGTTACTCGGGTAGAGGCTCGTAACCGTGGAATACGAATCAAAGATACGGACGAAGCAGGTAGTGTCTCCAAAGATGATTATCCTACTATTCCACTAACAAAAAGAATAGGAAGGAAAGTGATAGTTTCAAAGACTAAATCCGTAATTTGTCTCGATGCAGAGAATCCCACCAATCGTGCCGAGCGATTGGCTTTAGAAAAGCAAGCTGCCTTTGCTTTTTCTGTAAAGACAGAACCTATTGAAGAAGATATGCCTGAACCTGCTGAACCATCTATGCCTTCTGATATGGAGTTGAATCCGCCAACGGCCGATGATGTGCAGGTAATTAGTCAACCCGCGGTAGAGGCCGAGAATCAGACTAAAACAGCTAATGACTTACTGATTTCGAGAGAATCAGTGAAGGAAGCCACTACTCTCAAGCCAATTGCTGAAGTTTCGGAGAGCAATAAAAGTGACGAAGAGCAGGTTGACTATGAACCTTCATCTCGTTCCTTTGAAGATGAGGACATGGAGATCGAAGATGAGTCACCGACTGAAACTCATATTGATGTACTGAAGACAGCTGGTCAACATTCAGGGTTGACTCCAGAGCCGGAGAAACTTCTAGAAATAGAAGTCCATGTTCCGAGTACTTCTGGGGCGGACAGCAGTGAAATAAATCCAGTGTCGGAAAATACTCTGAACAGACTACGAGCTGGGCTGAATGATCCAAAAGAAACAGAATATGAACCGGCTTCAGGTAATATTTTATTCAACAAAGTTTTGTCTTTTCCTTGCTTTATTGTCTTTTAATTTTGATCATACTTTTTTGATTCCAACAGTTGCAGGAACTGCACCGGCAATGAGCTCGACTCAAGCCCCACTTGTCCAGACTGATATGGGTGAAGGGAGCTCACATTTGCCTAGTTCCCCAAAAGCACTCACTTCAACTCCCAGAATATAGGCTCCTCCTGCTCCGTCCTTTACAGTTGCAGCGACTCCCGATTTTGAAACAGGGATAGCAAAGGTCATGGGGATGTATTCAGATATTATTTATTCATAGATACATTCTCAAGGCGACTTATAAAGGATGAAACTATGCCTTTTTCGAGTCTTCGAGCGGCGATTAATTTCCCGCTTTTAGCTTTGAGACAGGCTGGTTATGAGACCCAGTGTGTCTTCTTTGAGCATCTCCTGAATGATTTAGAAGCAACCATCCATAAATACTGGGAGATCAAAAAGGAGGATATTAAGTCTTTGACTGCAGCTGAGATTGCCCAATTGGAAAATGAAGCTCAAGCTCAGCACACTGCTTTGAAGGAATTCCTCGCTCTGTCTTCTGAAGAGTTAATGGCAAAAGATGAAGAAATAATAACCACTCGTCAGAATATGGAGCGTCTGGAGAAAGATGAAGCTTCAAAAGCTGAAGAGCTTAAGGAGTTGAAAGAGGAGCTGGCTCGTCTTCAGGAGCGAATTGCCTCCATGGAAAAAAAGCAATCGAAGATTGCCACTGCTCGTATATCTGAAGCTGAACGTTACCAACTTTTACAGCAAGAGCGGGAACTGATGCAGGCTAACCAGATTGAAGAAACAAATCGTCGTAGCTTTATTATCGCGGATTATGACCAACGAATGGTTGGAGTTGAAGCAGCAGAACGAATCCACAAAGCTCACAAAGAAAAGATGAATAATGTAATTGTTCGTATTCAGGAGATAATTACTCCTCCTAAATAGATTTTTTACATTTGTCATGTGTTGAATTTTTTGATACCCACTTGTAATCAATATTTTGACTTTGAAGAAATGAATATCTTGACTTGATTTCAATTCTGTGGATGATATTTTTTGTAGAAAATATGTTCAGAGGTAAATAATACATGACATATTTCAATAGAATAGAATATGCAAATAAACTTTGTAATTCTATCAAATGATATTAAACCAAAGATAATTTTAGTTTAATATTGATTAGAGAAAATAGAATTCAGATATAAAGATATCTTTGGACTTTATTTCTATGATCTTTGAACTTGGAAATCAAAAGACTAGATATCATTTTCATATAATAGAAAATATAATACTGAGATAGAAAATTCAGAGGTAATATGGACGTGATTTTCTATATAAGATCTTTATTAAATCCACTGGGAATCTAATAAGACAGAATATCAAATTCTCTGGGAAGATGATACGTGGTAGAACAGTTTCCACTGGGGATAACGATATCGAGATAATTTTTGTAGGAAAGAATTAACTCTGATTTTATATTCACTGGGAATAATGAAAATATTATATATTGATGAGATTTATACATAATACTTCTTCTAGAATTTGCCATTGATAGGCATCATCGTGACTTTACCATCCATAGAGGCAAGCTGATATGCTCCATTAGAGAAGACTTTGTTTACTACGAATGGGCCTTCCCATTTCGCGTCGAATTTGCCTTTGCTCATATGTGTCATGGTCATTGGACGTCTGACGGTAAGGACCAGTTCTCCCTTCTGATATGCTCTGACTTTCACTTTCCGGTTAAAAGCTTTTAAAATTCGGGCCTGATATAGCTCGATATTTTGTTGAGCATACAATCGCTTTTCATCTAAAGCTTCCAGCTCTTGAAGTCGAAGACGATTATTATTTTCTGTTGTAAGTTTATTGGAAATTGCGATTCTCAGAGAAGGAATCTGGATCTCAAGGGGAAGAACAGCTTCACACCCATATACCAAAGAGAAAGGCGTACATCCAGTTGCGTTGCGAACTGTGGTGCGGTAGGGCCATAAACATTCACCAAGCTTCTCGCTCCAGTTGCGTTTGTTGGAAGAAACGAACTTTTTCAAAATTTTGATGATCGTTTTATTAAAAGCTTCTGCCAATCCATTAGCTGCTGGATTATATGCTGTAGAAGCTAAATTATTGATTCGATGGTCGTCGCAAAATCGAGTAAATTTCTGACTGACGAACTGCGGTCCGTTATCATGAATAATACGCCGAGGAACACCAAATCGATATATGACATGATGTTTGACGAAGTTGATGACATTGGAAGTTTTGACTTCAGATAACGGGATTGCTTTAGCCCATTTGGAAAAGTAATCAGTTATTGCTAGAATAAACCGATGTCCTTTGATGATGGTGGATTGATAGGACCAATGACATCCATGCCCCAAGCCTCAGAGGGCCATGATGTCGCTGTTGGGTGTAAGAACTCTGACGGTTGATGGATAAAGTCTGCATGAATTTGACAGGCTTTATATTTTTGAGCATATTGAATAGCATCAGCTACCATCGTGGGCCAATAATAACCCATACGTCGGATACGATCTTGAAGTTTTGGACCTGGTTGGTGGGCTCCGCAGACACCATCATGTGCTTCATGACTAATCTGTTGCGCTTCTTCACCAGCGATGCATCGGAGGAGAGACCGTCATAGGATCGACGATATAGTGTCTTCGTTGTAGTATGATTATAATAGAATCTGAGAGATCGACGTCGGATAGACGCTCTGCTTCGATCGGATTATCGGGAAGTGTGTCATACCACAAAGTCTAAAAACGGACGTCTCCAGTCTTCAGTTGTGGGCTTCTATTTTGTTAGAAAAGACATATCCATAGTAGAATTGGAAGAAGATGAGGACACTCTCAAACTTTAATCCAGTATTAAAGTCAGAAGAAAGTTCATCAAGGTTGAGAATTTTCGTCTGGATTGAGGAAAACCCAAAGCCAAATTATTCTCAACGTAGAATTTCTCTCGGTATGAACCACTATCACTTGCTGACGTCTGATTGGTATGGCTAACACAGCGGCAAGATTAGCCAAAG
>JANAVB010027800.1:6229414-6234058 GCA_029216955.1 Iris pallida | reverse complement strand
TTCTATGATATGGACAGTATTTTGATGTCCTTGTTGGCTTCATCAGGCTTTTTGATTTCTGGCAATTGAATCTTGTTACCTTTGGCAAGCTTCAAAGATACCATGAACATCGTCATCGTCGAAAGAATACTCTTCCTTCGGCCGAGGAGGTCTCTGTTGTTGATTTGTTGGAGCTGGGTAGCTTGGTAGCATGTTGTTTCTTGACTATTGCTCTGGAAGATTGACTTCAAGAGCCTCTTTTTCCTTTACGATTGTTGGGTCGAGCACTATTGCTAGCACTCTGATTAGATTCTTTGGGAGTCATTTGTACCCCCAGGCCTTGAAGGTTTCAGCACTGACTTCGGCAGCTTTGAACTGACATGAAGAAGGCCAATCTTGGAACTGAGTAGACCCTGTCCACATGCTGATAATTGGTAAGATTCGACTTGCAAGTGTCGATAGTAACAATCATCAGAGTTTCCGAGAGGCATTTTGAGGGCTTCTCTTCTGAATCTTTCATGAAGTCCTCAGTAGTTTCATTATTTTTTCTGTTTGATTCTTATGAGGGCCGACATGGTCATGTCATTGAGCCTTCATAGAACCGTTCAAGAAACATTTGTTTGAAACTGACAATGAAGTAATGCACCCCATCAGGAGACTTCTATACCTTCATAAGCTGTTTCCTTGGACATCCAACAAACACCCGAGTAAGGAGGCGTAACTTGGTTTTGGTGGTCAGTCATCACTTCAAATGTTAATAATTGACTTAGAGAAGTGGTTTTCCATCAAAGAATGAGATAGTAGGTGGCTTGTATTTAGGAGGATA
This sequence comes from Iris pallida, assembly GCA_029216955.1. Lineage (NCBI taxonomy): Eukaryota > Viridiplantae > Streptophyta > Magnoliopsida > Asparagales > Iridaceae > Iris > Iris pallida. Next base: position 6,233,253 of record JANAVB010027800.1, on the reverse strand, counting down.
TGATACTTGCTTCCATTCTATCGGATAAGGTTGCTTGATACCTACCTTTGTAACCATCCTTCTGTTTGATGCCTCAATTGAGTTTGGAGATTCCTTAATTCTTCAGTAACAACTCCAGAAAATTGTGGAGTTTAGCTTGTTGAATGTAATTGGGGGGAGCTGCAGCATAAGTACCACCCCCAGCTTCGGACTGACTTAGAGTGGGTTGGACAGGGACATTAGACTGTACCCCCGGAATAGTAGAGGGTTCCGGGTTTGGGGCAACAGGAGTATTTAATACCACTGGTGGTACTGTTGTTTGAACTTGCTGAGTTCGTTGCTAAGCTTGCATAAGAGTATGCATAGCATTCAATGTATCTGCCATAGCTCGCAACTGTTGTTCCAAGGAAGAAATCCTCTGTTCTTGAGCTTCAGTGCTAGTCGAAGGCTCTTGATTACCATCTACCATATAAGTGGTAATCGTTCGAGGAATAGACGATGAAACAGTCTGTTCTGAATCATCGATATGAGAGTCAGTATCTTTCTCGGGGCTATTTACGGGAGTCAATACTGGAAAGTTGGACTCTCCAATGAAGTCCTCTGTGATCTCTGGATTATCACTTGGATGAGAAGAAGAAGAGACCCTGGTCGAAGCTCCGGTCCTGGATCGTGTGCCGAGGTAAACACCATCTTCAGAATCTGACATAGCATCAGATCGTATTCTACCCCCAATGTTTCTGGAGGTCATATTGATAGAAGCATAAAGAGGTTCGTCTTCGTCCAGTATTGGTTCATATTGAATCCGTTCGAAAACAGATCGTCTTTTTTGGTGAACAACAACACTGAATCACAACCCGAGGTTGGAAGTTGCAACCATGCTTTTCATGGCAAATATGAGCAATGTCATAGCCAGATGGAGTATCAATTCTCCGTTTGTTTTGCAAATGTTCCCGAAGATCTGTAGGAACAGATTGGGAAGTATTTGAAGATAGTTTCTGTGTAGAAACTTGTCTCTTATTCTTCTGTCTTCTCGGTTCTTGAGTGTATAAAGATCGATTAATTTGAGCAACATAGTTCTTGGCATATTCTGCATCAGGGTCTAGTATACTTGTCTCAGTTTGATAAGGCTTCTTTATACCGGAAGTGGAACCGAGATGATTCCGGTTAAGCTTGTTACGAAGATCCGTAGGAGATATAACTTTGGTATCAGTCTTGGATACTTGTAATTTGCCTTTCTCAGATCGGGAAATTTTGAGAGAAGGAAGATGGACATTATTCCGACTGGGAGTCGGTAATAATCCATCTTTAGAGGAAGTAGCCAAAAGGCGTTTTCCTTTGTTTGATCTAGTAAAAGTACTAGTCAAATTAACTCCAGAGGTAAAGACCTTAGGAGTAGAGGAGTTGACTAAAGAGTCTTTCTTCTTGGTTGGCACAAGATGTGCAAGTTGTGGGGGAATCGTTTGTATGTTCTGTGGAAGAGAACCCCCAGCTTGATTTTGAGAAACAGTCAAAGGACTGTATTGGTTGGCATATGCTGACTTCTGTTTGGAATTCTGATCATATGCTACTTTTTTACTAGCATACGCTGGCTTTGGCTTAGCGTACGCTGCCTGCTGTTGGCTTTTGTTGTACGCTGTCTTTGCCGTACGCTGCCCTTTGACTGCCATACGCACAGAGTCATTAATGGCTAGAGAGCCGACTGCTGTCGTAAGGGTAGAAGGAGAAGAGACTTTGACATGTTCAGAGACGGTTTTCCTTGGACACGCTGACTTGGTTAAAGAACCTACTTTGTCAGCGTGACTAGGAGAAGCCACTGCTGTCGTGTTCAGAGAAGCCGAGGCGTGTTTGTTGAAGTTGGAGACGTGTTCTTGTCAGCGTGAGAGGTGACAGAAGCGTCTCGGGCTGTCGAAGAAGATTTAGGGACATAGACAGAGCGTCCCTTCTTCTTGGCAGCAAGAAGAGCGGAGGAAGCAGTTCGGCCCTCCTTCGCCTTGAGCATTTCTTCGTAAGCAGATTGGTCGAATTGTACGACCATCGTCTTCTTCGTCGAGCCGATCGACGAAGTATCGCATTGAGTTGTTGCTATCTCGTTGGAGGAGACAACCTTCCCCAGCAGAGTCGCCAATTTATTTTCCATAAATAAATTCACTTTATTTATTGTGTTTCTGAGAAAATTACAACTATAGGAATCTAATCTAGAAGACGATTACTTTATCCCTTGGACGATGCGATGAAGAAAACTCGAACTTCGAAGAACTTGGACAGCAACTGGGCAATCTCTCTGTTCTCCTCTGAATTGTCTGTAGTGTTTGATGAAGATGAAGAAACTCCCTTTTATAGAGTTCTGGATAATTGTTCTGAAGCATACGCTCAGTTAGTTACTTGACGTGTGCACAACTGCAGGGACGCGTGGTGAATTTTGATGAAGACACATTAGAGTGCGGTTGAAAGTAGTGGAATATATCTAGGAGAGATTGATGGCATGGATGCCACGTTGCATAACTTCTGAATAAGTGGGTAACTGAGTACAGGACACGTGAGAACGTGTGTTGACTGTACGTTTAAAGTCATCCTGAATGCATTTGCTGTGATACGTTGTCTTTGTTGAAGAGGAGTCATACGCTAGCTTTTGAAGGCACATATCTTACATACGCTGACTTGGATCATATAAAGCTGATACGCTCACTTTATTTAACAAGGAGTCGTAGGGAGTCCATAAGCTCACTTGATCGATAAGGAGTCGTATGGAGTCTATACGCTCACTTGATTGACAAGGAGTCGTATGGGGTCCATACGCTCGCTTGATTGATAAGGAGTCGTATGGAGTCTATACGCTCACTTGATTGACAAGGAGTCGTATGGGGTCGATACGCTCGTTTGATTGGCAAGGAGTCGTATGGGGTCCATACGCTCGTTTGGTTGGCAAGGAGTCGTATGGAGTCCATACGCTCACTTGGTTGGCAAAGAGTCGTAAGCATTGAGGGAGTAGACACGTGGCTGTCCTTAATCTTCTCAAACACGCCTTCAAATAACTGACAAATATCTCTCGAGCGTCGTGCTGCAGATATGATGGCTGGCAGACTGTCAGAAATGACAGTAATGATGGCTATGCATTTATGATGGCTGATGAGCTGTCCTCGTAAGAGACAAAATCAATTCTCAAAAACCCATCCGACGATTAATCTTTATAGGGCAGCTGTCTTTGCACGAAAGACGAAGTGTCAGATTCATCCTCCATTAAATGTATGCTGTGCTGTCATTCAAGAAATAATAAAGTATTCTCTGAGCATACGGCCTTTGGATGAGCGTATGGCTTTGGCTGAGCGTATGGCCTTGAGCGTACGGCTTTTGCTGAGCGTATGGCCTTGAGCGTATGGCTTTGGCTGAGTCTCATGTCAGCGTGTCATAATTTTTCACACCCTACAGCATTGTGTGCGACGTCCAATCGGGCGAAACGCACGTGCACGTACACGTTCCAACACGCGTATCCGATTTTCCGATACGCACTCCGTGGACACGATACAGACACGAGTTCGACCGCGTGAGCACCCGAGCACGTCACACACATAGACACCTTCGTATTTGCCAAGTTTCGCGGGTTCTAGTTGTGTATTGTGCATTTTGGGTCGTTATGTGAATTTTGGGTTTTTTGACAATTTTAGATTTGAATTGAATAGGTGAATATTTTATTCTCGATTTTTAACCAATGATTTCTGAGTTTATAACTCGTATACGATATTCTGGACTTGCGGGGAGTGGTCATTGGGTTTATACCCTAATTATCTTCTATTTATGTATATACATGGGTTTCCTCTTTGTGTGTGTATATATATATATATATATATATATATATATATATA
>JANAVB010027800.1:6141914-6224414 GCA_029216955.1 Iris pallida | reverse complement strand
TTCGCAGTATTTTTAACATCATTTACTAAAGTATATTCATTTAATATTAAATCATGTTCAAAAAAATCTGAATATTATTTTATCAAGCTTCCACTGTATAACTGTACAAAATTTCTTGTGAGTGTTTGAATATAATTAACCTACTATCTAAGAGAATTTTTCTTACATTATATTATGCATTACACTGGCATCGAATTCATACTGATGGCATCGATGTACTGATGGCAATAACAAAGAATGAACATGCAGGATTATAATTTTGCTTCAGCAATAACAAGGGATGAATAGACAGGATTACAATTTTGCTTCAGCAATAACAAGGGATGAACAGACATGATTATATTATGCATTACACTGGCATCGAATTCATACTGATGGCATAGATGTAATAATTTTTTACAGAAAGTAACACATTATAATCAAATAAAGTTTTAGTGATCCCAGGAATGCATCTGTAATGAGGCCATCTGTAAACCCTAGGAATGCACCCAGGACTCATAAAATCTGTGAAGGATATCTGCAAATCAAAGGAATACACCAAAATATCAATATCATCTGTGAAGGCCAACTGCCAATCAAATAAACGCTTCAACCAAAAAATCATAATCAAATTAAGTATACTTCTGTTTGCCATGAAATATAAAAGAACAGAACAATTATCGGAGGACCGAACTTTTACTTCACGTTACAAACTCGCTTGTACAAAGAAAGCCTAGGGACGAAAACCTAGGTACAGCAGTCTAAGTACAATTATTTATTTTAGATTCTGGGGGGTGACGATAGAGGCTCGGGAAGGCGACGGCAGCCCTGCCTTACTCCTTGGACGATCGGTATGCAGCCTTGGCTCCTGTGAAGAGATGGTTGGCGTTGATGAAGAAATGCTCTTCTTGCTCTCCCTCTATTACTCTTCTGGCTTCTCTCTCTCTGTGTGTATTTTTCTCTCTGTTTATTGGGGGGTCTCTCTGTATATCTTTTTCTGATATTGTATATCTTTACAAGGGAATGGCACCTTGCTATTTATAATAGTAGGGGCATCATTAGGGTTTGGATGATTACCCATTCTCAAAGTGGCGGCGGCCTGACGTATAATCAATCGGGACCATTAGTTTAGGGCGTAAAGGATCTGAGCCATGAATGGGGATAGTATTGAATCCTGTGAATGATTAATGCTGATTGCTTTAAATCTTCATGATTGGTTGTATCAAGCTTGGATCTCTCACCACGTGTCCCATTGGCTTGATTATGAATGATATGACCTGATCTTATTAATTATGAGAATAACGTTAAATATGGTCATTAGGATCTGGTAAATCTTTGATTGATCTGCATCCCATAACCATCCTTGCTACCAGCTGTTAAGTCATGGGGACCATTAAATCTCTGCCACGTGTCTTAATGGTGGACCCTATCAGAATCGTATGATATCCATGAACCGTATGAGACAGCGTCCCAGTGAGCCGCATAGGTATAGTACTTGCGAGCCGCATGGGATGGCTTCTTGGTGAGCCGCATAGGTATAGTACTTGCGAGCCGCATGGGATGGCTTCTTGGTGAGCCGTAGGAAGATGATTCTCGCCAGCCGCATGAAGCTGTTCTTCAATGGAGCCGCATGGAGGTAGCCACGTGGCAATTTCGGATCGTGTCAGAGATTTTCTCCTGTTCCCAAAGAGTCTGTCATTATGACAGGACCATTATGACACTTTATGTCAGAGCCGTCAGTTGTCAAATCATGGCAAAGCATTGAAAAGGGCTATTACTCGATGGCCAGCTGTGTGAAGGGGTCCCATGGGGACACGTGGTGTTTGATCGAGCCGTATATCTCTGTCGGTCGTATGTGAGCCGCACGTACTTCTGAACCTTATACGGCTGGAGGGCTCTTTGAACCGCATAGGATTGTCCCTATATAAGCCGCATGGACTCTCCTGCCCCGAGCCGCATGAGACTAAGAGTCTCTCTGAACTGCATGGGACCGCTCCTGTATGAGCCGCATGGAGTTCTCTTGTTCCGAGCCGCATAGATCATCATTCTGATATTTTCCATGCTTCTACAAGACCCCCTTCAAAGTTTTCAATTTACAAAATTGAAATACTTTGAATAAGAAGCATGGCCTTTGTTGACCGCATAGGTGATTCAGTCGCATGGATTTATCTGGCCGCATGAGCTGTTAGGCCGTATAGACTTTTTGCCATGTGTCCCAACCACGTGTGCAAATCTTCTGCATTAAATGCCCTTGATTCATTTTTTGAATTAACGCTGCCTCTTGGGGGAGGATCCCAAGGGTCAGTTTTGTTTTGACCGAAGCGGTTTTTCTTTATTCTTTTAGGCGGCGCATGGATCGAGGCGTTTGTTTGATTTTTCGAGCCTCCTTCGCCTATAAATATGAGTAATTTTATTCTTTGAGGGTTTCTTTACCTTCTCTCTTTTGCTCGAACTCCTTGTTGTCGACTTCCTCTTCATTTTCTCCCATCAACGATTGCCAATGGCTCCCAAGAAGACTTCTGCTGCTACGGGCAAGAAGGCCGCGTCGTCGTTTGCGGCAGCGAAGGGCAAGAAGGCCGCGTCTTCATCGATGGCGGCAAACGTGGCGGCTCCTCCGCCGGCTGACGTGCTTGTTTTTTACCCCGACGTTCACCCGCCTATTGCTGGTAGTACCATCAACATGAACTGTCACGGCTACGCCGCATATTTTATGCGCGAGCCTGTATTTCCAAGTATGCTGCATGTCCGACTCATGTTCGAGCCGCATGGGATATGACCCAGGCCTGAGCCGCATGAAAGTTGTTGTTTGCAGCCGCATAACTACTTCATCATCAGTGCCGCATAAGCTCGTCTGGACTTGCCCCGCATGAGCTCTTTCAAACTGAGCCGCATAAGCCAATTTTGGACTGAACCGCATAAGATCATTTGAACTAGACCGCATAAGCTCATCCGTACTGAACCGCATAAGCCTATTTCGAGCCGAGCCACATAAGCTTATTCGAACTGGCCCGTATGAGCTCATCCGAACTGATCCGCATATGCTCATTTCGAACCGAACCGCTTAAGCTCATTCGCCCTGAACCGCATAAGCCTATTTCGAACCGAACCGCATAAGCCCATTCGAACTAAATTCGCATGAGCTCTTTCAACTGAGCCGCATGAGGGTATGCTGAGCTAAGCCGCATAAGCATCACGTAATTTGTGTTTCGGCTGTCTTTTTGACCTTGTTTCTTTTGTCTTTCTTCAGTGAATCTGCCAGTAAATCCCGCAGGGGCACTTTTGGTTGGCTTGAATCAGCTTGCCATGGATATGCGACGGGATAATTTAGTTCGTCAAGTGTCCGAGCAGCTCCTTGTTAATTAACCTTTGGAGCGACTAAACGCTATCAGGGTCCAATCTTTCCAATTCCTTAGTGACATGATGAGTTCCGGGAAGCCTAATGGGAAGCATCTGAGACCGGTCTTTCTCTTTGGGGATGCGTTGATCATAGAAAACTCCCGAGTGCTGGATGTTTCCGAGAGTTGGGATTTTGACCTGGACGGGACGCCGATTCACATCCCCATTATGAAGCGTCATTTCCCTTTTGCATGGTTCAACATGATCATTTTGGATAGGCAGATGCCAGACCCCCTCACTCCAACCAGACCGGGGATATTTATTGGTAACATACAACAAAACCACTGGGTTAGTGCGCGCGATCAAGGATCCGGCCAGTCGATCCGTGATGGGGTTAGTTCCGGGTACCTTTATCAACACACCCGGTCCTAACTTCTCATTCTCTTAGGCTGATAATTTCCTGAGCCAGCTTGCTCGCAAAGGGTCCTATCCTCTTGGCAGATTGGTACTGCCGAGCTGGTTACACCCTATTCCCCCGTGGGCTAATCTGACCTCGTGGATTCTACGGAACTACGGGGAATTTTTGCGAGAAGTCAATCTTTACGATGCTATCCGGGGTACCAGCCACGGGTTGCCCGTTAATAAGCCATTGTTCATGGCTCTTCTGGAGATGTATAATCATCGGACATGGACTTTTTTCACCCCTGTAGGGGAATTGGGGCTCGCTCTTCATGAGATGTATGCTGTCTCTAAGCTCCCCTGGGAAGACGAGCCCTTCGAAGCGTACACTCCGACGAATGAGGAGTTCCAGGATTTAGACCGACGATTCCCAGGTTTTGTCACTGTATATCAAGAACTATTGTGTCATCATAGCACCTGTCACCGAACGGCTATCCAGAAAAATGACAGCTCGGAAGGGGACGCTCTCCATACCAAATCTTGGGTCTCATACTTTTTCAAGTTCAGCGCTGCTGGTCGAGTTACTTCCCGGGATCGTCAAACTCCTAGGGAAGTAGAGGACTTGGTGTCGACTGCTAGGAGGTCGAAGTCTAAAGGTGAAAAATTTGGGAGCCAGATTGACTCCTTCAGCTATTTTTATTATAGTACCCGGCGGCTGTCAGAGAAGGCACTCTTGGCAGGGTTTTTAATGGTATGGCTGCGCAATTGTGTGGTCTCAGGAGGGGCAGGTTCTATTGAGAGGATCAGTCGCCACTTCATTCTTCCTGCCGTGAAGTTGGCCTTTGGGGTCAGGCTGGCTCTTCTTTCCGCTATGGTGTACAGTATTCAACATGGTCTTTGTGCCTTCTCGTCCAAGATCATCGCTCGTTACGTGGCAATGGACTTTGAACATATAGAACTGCCTTATCATTACTTGTTGGGATGGCTGTTGTTACATTATCAGTCTTTGATGAGGCCTGGGACGGGAGATGGCGTTACGGACGACGACGCTTTTCTTTTCAGGTATCACTATCAGCCTTGGGAATGTAGTGCCATGTCGACGTGTCGGAGGATATTGGCGAGGGTGGACGGATATAATTTCTTCGTGTCCATTTCCCGTTTCACCGACCAGGAAGTGAGGAGTGTTCATGTTGATGGTGTCGGACCTCCTCATTTCTTACCTGAAAAGATGCGTTTCTGGCTACGTAACATTCGCCCGGCGCATTTAGTTTACCGTAATCGCAACACTGTGTACTTGGAGCCCTACTTGCCCAGTAGATTTGCCCATCAATTTGGGTACAGTCAGTTATTCCTCGGGCGTCCCAGCTCCCACCTAGGATTTGAAGGTAGCATTCTCGATGGTATTAGGGCATGGAGCTACTATGATACTTGTCATACCCGAACTAGCTTCTCGGTTCCTGCAGCAAATGTGATAGGGGAAATCTTGCATATGGCGGCCTTATATCATGTTACGGCAAATCATCCTCCTCTCGATTTTGACCCGGGGACTAGCTTCATCGTGGGCACTCGTCTGGCGGAGAAGGCTATGGTGTCGAGGGCAAATAAGAAAGGGGCAAACATAGCTCCTACGTCCGATTCTGAGTCTTTCGACACAATTGAGGAAGACAACGAGCGGGACGACGAGGACTCTCTCTCTTCTGGTGACGAGGCAACGACGGGTCAGCCTCCCATCATGGCAGATGAGATGATGACGGATCAACCATCGGGTGCATTAGATGGGGCGGTAGACCAATTGTCATCTGTACCGGTGGTGGTGCGGGTAGAACTACCGCATGTCGTGCCTGGTCCCTCGCGTAAGCGAGGGAGGCGTGAGTCTACTGGCGGAGGAGTAGCCTTTTCTGTGAAGAGGGCGGCGGTCGGACCCCGTAGTCTACTTATTACGGAGAGGGGTGAAGGTACAGACGATGGTCCGGAGGTAAGACCAAGTCCGGGCCATCTCTTTATTGTGGTTTTCATTTCTCTTGGAGATATGATTTAATCATTTTTCTTTGTAGGTGTCTGACGAACCAGGCTCTCCTGAATCGTCTGCCGCCCCTGGAGTTGATCCGGTCCTTGCTGCTTTGATTAGCGACATGTGTGCCACGGTCCTTTCTGCGGGGGCTCTCTCAGCAGCGGCCGAGAATTCTCAAGTTGCTGAGGCCCCAGTCCGGAATGACGAAGGTTCCCTCGGGCCTGTCTTCGAGGTTGCCGAATTTCCGTAAGGCGACACCGATCTCGTCGCATCTCCTTCCGAGGGTGCAGGGGCGGAGGAATCTATTATACCTGACTCGGGGACTGCTGGTGAAGAGGCTGCGGTGGCTGTAGGCGAACCTCAGCCTCCACCCTCCTCCACTGGTAAGATAAGTCAAATATTGATTTGTGAAGGGGCTTATTTGCTCTATCAACATATCCTCCGGGTCAAATCGATTCATGGTTGCCTTGGCCCAACAGATCCTGACCCTTTACTTCCTATCGCGAACGTTCTCGTGGAAGGTTCGGCATGCCGTGATCTGGAAGAAAGGAGCGTTTCCTTTCCTTCGCTGTCTCATGTCGAGGGGCCTTCCGCTAGCCCCGGGCAGATGGGAATGGAGCTGGCGATGGTCTCCACCTCATCCTCTGCTGATCATACGGCTCCGGAGATTGACCTCTCGACCCTTCCGAGCATTCAAGTTCTGCGGGCCGCTGAAGAGGAGTTGGCCGTTGTTCATGCGTCCTTCCGTACGGAGTTTGTTTCTCTTGTGGCAGGAGTGGCAGATTCTGTTGCGTCTTCTTCGGCGTTGCCGGCTACACTCCCGTTGATACCGGCTTCCTCGGAGGCTCTGGACGAGGTGACGCAGGATGTGGTCGACAGCTTCTATCGCCACTTAAAGAGGGGTGTAGACACTGCTGTAGAACGGGGGACCCCTTTTACTCTGTCTCTGCAGTGTGCTCGGGGCCAGGTTGCAACTTTGAAGTCTCTTCCTGGCGGGATGGGATTGACTGCACTTCTGGAGCCTAAGTTGGCAGAGGCTGATCAGCTTGTGACCCAATTGCTGGTAATACGGCAGGTGGGCTTGCCTGCTACAATTGATCGGGAGCGGGGCTTCCTCATTGTTACTCGGGATAGGATCAAGCTCGCTCGAGATACTGCCAGGCCAGTTGTGCAGGGAGACCTTGACAAGTTCTCCGCTTCGTACGACAGGCTGGGTCGTCGAAGTCAGGCTTGTCGGGCTCGGAAAGAGTCTGCTTCTTGTGGGATCGTTGATACGAAGGAGCGGATTCTCGCACTCCAGAAGGAGTTGACTTTCTTAGAGTCAGAGCTGGAGGCTGCTCGTACAGAAAAGGAGTCGATTGCTCGGGAGACCGAGAGGGTATCCTGATCTTCTGTTAACCTGGAGCGGGCCTTCAAAAGATTCGAGGATAACTGGCAAGCCCATGCTCAACTGGAGGACGAGGGAGTGCTGACCCAAGAGGCAGAGCGTCGAGCTACCCAGAGGTTTGAACGGTCGGTTGCCTTGCTGACGGACCGTCTCAGGGCGTTATGTGCCCCGGAGCAGTGATCAGCCTTCTGTTTTTCTTTTGCTGTTGTTTTCTTTTTCGTCTTTTTGTGTTGATTTTGTAAAGGATGCGATCCTAAATGATGTAGCACCTTGAATTTTGAATGAATGAGCATGTTTCCACTCATCTTCTGTTTCTTGTACTTGCGGTGTTCGTGGAACTGGACTTGCTGGGGGATTATTTATGGACCTGTTACCCTAGGCGTACCTTGGTTTTAGGTACGGATAACAAGTTTGGTCAGGATGTCCGGAACAACCATGGCAAAGTAGTCATGGGTGTTCTCGGTATTGGGAAAAGGAATGCTGTAGAGCAGCTGGGCTCCCGGGGCATGGCGAGATGGTGGATTTATGCTAAGAAGCTTAGCAAGGGATATTTGTGGACCTATTATCCTTGGCGTACCCTGGTTCAAGATACGGATAATGGGATGAAAGGAAACCAACATATTTGCTCAGAGGTTATGAGGACATGGCAAGCATGAGGGTTTTACCGTGGACTCTTCCTGCTCAGAGGTAATAAGAACATGGCAGGGGAGACTTCACGGAAGATATTCGTGGTTAATAGTGGACATTTGTGGTCAACAGAGGACATTTGTGGTCAACAAAGGACATTTGTGGTCAACAGAGGACATTTGTGGACCTATTATCTTTGTCGTACTCCGGTTGTGGGTACAGATAATAGGTTGAAAGGGGACCGACATACTTGCTTAGAGGTAATGTGGACATGGCAAGCATGAAGGTTTCTTCGACGGAGCCTTCCCGTTCAGAGGTAATGAGGACATGGCAGGAGTGGGCTCAATGATGAGGGGGTACATAGAACGACTCAAAGGTAGGAGAACGTGGAAGTTCTATGCGAGGGGGCGGTTTATTTTTGGTGGAAGTGAAAACGACTCAGAGGTAATGAGGACATGGCCGTTTCGGAAATTTGTGGATCGATTACCCTCTTTGTGTACTGGGAGTGCGGGTAGTGGATCATGAGGGGGGGATCTCTTCCAGGAAGAAAGTTCAGAGGTATAATCATACGTGACTTACTATCTGAAAGGGTGACCAGAATGTGAGTTCAGAGGTACCAGCGGGTACATAACTCGGTAATTTAGAATATTGAGAAAGTGTGAGTTCAGTGGCACCAGCGGGTATATGACTCGATAATCTGAAGGGAATGTTGAGGTTAGTTCAGCGGCACCAGCCGGTACATGACTCGATAATCTGAAATGTTGTGGATGTGAGTTCAGCGGTACCAGCGGGTACATAACTCGATGATCTGGAGAGAATGTCGTTTAGACATAATATTTCTTCAGGAACTTGCCGTTGACGGGCAACATGAGCAAGTCTCCGTTTTGTTTTGCGAGGCGGTAAGCACCGTTGGAGAATACTGTCTCAATGATAAATGGGCCTTCCCACTTTGGCTGGAATTTGTCGGCGGTCTTGTGAGTCATGACCATCGGCCTCCGGACTGCCAGGACGAGATTGCCCAACTTGAATGTTCTGATTTTGACCTTCTTGTTGAAGGCTCCAGAGATGCGTGCTTGGTATAGCTCAATTCGTTGCTGAGCCAAGAGGCGCTTTTCATCCAGTGCCTCCAATTCCTGTAGCCGGCGAAGGTGGTTTTCGTCTGTCGTCAATTGATGTGTGAGGGCGACACATAGTGAGGGGATCTGAGTCTCCAATGGAAGGACTGCCTCACTCCCGTACACCAGGGAGAATGGTGTATTCTCGTTGGCTGTTCGAACTGTGGTGCGATAAGCCCATAAGCATTCGCCGAGCTTCTCGTTCCAGTCGCATTTATTGGAGGAGACAAACTTCTTGAGGAGTTTGATGATTGTTTTGTTGAATGCCTCTGCCAACCCGTTTGCTGCCGGGTTGTATGGTGTCGAAGCGACATTCTGAATACGGTGCTTATCGCAAAATCGATAGAATACATGGCTTGCAAACTGCGGACCATTATCATGGATGATCCTTCGGGCCAGTCCAAAGCGGTAGATGACGTGATGCTTGAGGAAGCTGATCATGTTTGAAGTCTTAACTTCTGTGAGTGGGACAGCTTCTGCCCATTTGGAGAAGTAATCAGTGATCGCAAGTATGAAGCGATGTCCTCGGGAGGAAGGTGGGGTGATTGGACCAATGATATCCATTCCCCATGCTTCAAATGGCCAGGATGCCACTGTCGGATGTAGAAACTCGGATGGTTGGTGAATGAAGTCCGCGTGGACTTGGCAGGCTTTGCATTTTCTAGCATAATCTATCGCATCTGTCACCATTCTGGGCCAATAGTTGCCCATTCGGCAAAGGCAGTCTTGCAGTTTTGGGCCGGACTGGTGGGCCCCACAGACACCGTCATGAGCTTCTCGTACGGCTTCTTTCGCTTCTGCATTTGACAGACACCGAAGCAGTAATCCGTCGTAGGAGCGGCGATACAGCATTTTCGTCTCTGTATCGTAGAAGAATCCGAGAGAACGCCGTCTAATGGAAGTGGCTTCCTTTGGGTTCTCGGGTAGGATGTCGTAGACGACGAAGTCGATGAATGGTTGTCTTCCATCTGGGGCATCATCGATCGTCTGTATGGAATAACTCGCCACGAATTGCACATTGTTCTTGGGACAGACCAGTTCGTGGCCTATCACATCCACTGATTGGCGATCATAATTCGGAACTGCTAGGGAAGCGGCAAGACCAGCTAAGGCATCAGCTTCGATATTTCGGAGTCTGGGGACATGTTTGATGAAGAACCCCTCAAACGACGAGATGATGTCAATCGCTATTTGGTGATAAGGGATCATGTCTTCGTGGCGGACTTCATATGAGCCCCGTATCTGATTGACGATTAGTTGGGAATCGCCGTATGCTTCAAGGTATTCTCCCCCCAGCTCTCTTGCGAGTTGGAGGCCAATGACCAGAGCGTTGTACTCAGCCACATTGTTAGAGCAGGGCTCGGTGAGGGAATAAGCGCGGTTAATCACCAATCCGGAAGGGGAGATCAGCACTATCCCGACTCCGACGACTATATTGCCTTTAGGTCCGGTCCTCGAAGCACCGTCGAAGAACATTCGCCATATATTATCGTGAGAGGTTGCATGCGAGTCGGCGACCTCATCTGGGATCTCTCCATATATTCTGGAGGACTCCGAGCCTGGATGGGGTGCTAAGAAGTCTGCCAGGGCTTGACCTTTGACTGTCTTTTGTGGGACGAAGATCATATGATAAGGGGACATCAATATTGCCCATGTAGCGAGTCGAGAGCTGAGTGCCCCTGGTTTAGTCATGAGGACCCTGAGAGGGTTGACTCGTAAGATCACATGTATTGTTTGTCCAGTGACATAGTGTCGCATTTTCTGAATGGCAAACACCAGGGCGAGGCATTCCTTCTCCACGGCGGTGTATCTGTGCTCTGGCCCAATCATCATTCGGCTGAGGTAATATATGGCCTGCTCATGGCCTGCGTCGTTGTTTTGTGCCAACAGAGCCCCGAGGGAGTGTTCCATTGCTCGTACATAGAGCAAGAATGGTTTTCCGAGAACCGGGGCTACCAAGACTGGAGGATTTGACAAATATTCTTTGATGCTGTCGAAAGAACGCTGGCATTTCTCATCCCATACGAATGAGACTCCTTTTTTCATGAGATGGGTGAACGGTCGACATCGTCCGGAGAGGTTGAAAATGAACCTCCTGATGTAAGCTTGTCTCCCTTGAAGGCCTCTGAGTTCGCGGAGGTTTCTTGGGGGACCCATCTCCATGATTGCTTTTGTTTTCTCGGGGTCTACATGGATATCTTGTGCCGTGATGATGAAGCCCAAGAACTTTCCGCTGGATACGCCCAGAAAGGACTTCGTAGGGTTCATTTTTAAATTGTGCGCTCATATTAGGTCGAATACCGTCCTTAGATCCTGCAGATGGTCTTCCTTGCAGCGGCTCTTAACGGCTATATCGTCAACATAGCACTCCACTATCTTGCGTAAGTGGTCTCTGAAGATGATGCTCATGGCTCTTTGATATGTGGCACCCGCATTCTTTAAACTGAAAGGCATGACTGTGTAGCAGTACGTGCCAATTGGCGTTCGGAATGATGTATGCTTTTCGTCATCAGGGAATATCTTGATTTGGTTGTACCCCGAGAAGCCGTCCATGAATGACATACGTTTGAAGCCGCAGGTATTGTCGATCATGATGTCTGTGATAGGAAGGGGGAATTCATCTTTAGGGCATGCCTCGTTCAGATTGCGAAAGTCGATGCAGATTCGATTCTTTCCATTCTTCTTGAGGACGGGTACTATATTTGTGACCCAATCGGGATGTTGCTCCTCACGAATGAAGCCGCTGGCTATCAGTTTGTTGACTTCGGCTTCGATTGTGTCCATGATACCTGGGCGGAAGCGTCGCTGTTGTTGCTTGACTGGCTTCGCATCTGGCCGAATATTGAGTTTGTGAAGAGCAATGTCGGGATTTAACCCTGGCATGTCTTCATAGCTCCAGGCGAACACATCAATGTATTCTCTGACAAGTTCTAGCAGCGACTCCCGTTCTTCGTCTGTTACGCTTTTACTGACAAAAATTGGTTTTAGAGAAGATTCGCTGCCGAGATCCACTTGTATGACCTTATCTTCAGTAGGAGGTTCTCTTAGTTCGAACCATTTTTCCCATTGTGTATCCAATTGCTGGGCCTATGGCTCTAGCTCGAGGATCTCGGAGATGTCTTCATCTTCTTCGTAAGCATCGGCGAATGCCATGTTGACTGACATGACTTGTCTGAACACATCTCCGATGCTGGTATCCGAGTCAGAAGTTGGTGACCCGGTTGAATGTGACTGCCAGTCGCATTCTTTATCTGAACTCTTAGGAGTCGTAGTAGGCGTTACATACCCTAACCCGCATCGAGTTTTGCTATAGTAGTCTCGTGGTTTGCCCGCCGGGACCGGCGGCTTCAAAGGCAATCGTCGCCCAGCGCCGTAGTTCAAACCTGGCGTCGTCTCCAGATCATACCCCTGTTTCTGTATGAGATATTTGGATTGGGGGCTATAAAGATACAAAGGCAGTCTTCCGACATCTGACCCGAGGTCGGCTTCCTCTATGGCGAAGGGATGCGGGTTGTTCGTCCGGCCGAAGATGATCGGATGATCTCCTCCCTCGATTATTCGGTAAGCGTCTTCTACTGGAGTAAGCTGGATCGCGGTGTACACATTTGTCACTTGCGTGTGTAGGTGAGTGCCTATACCGTGTTCCATAGCATACATTGTACATAGCTTATTGAGCTCGGTGTAGCTCAAAGATAACCCTTTATTGATGAAGTAAGATATCTTTTCTAGGGGGATTACATCATAAGCGGAGGGAACATTAGTGTGGGCAACCACATACTTGGCTAACTCTGGTTCCTCCTCGGATACCCCCGGTATGAATGAAGACTGAAGGGACGTCCTGGGAAGCTTGATTGTCAGTAGTTCAGTTGATGGAGCAGAGCGTGGGGTTGTTGGCAGACTAGCGACCCCCAGCTTGGTGTTCGATGTGGAACGAGGAGTGGCTGGTTCGCTGGAAGTGTCAGACCTTGCATCAGGATGACGACCCTTCTTGGGAAGGCGTATCGTCAGTGGCCTATCGGAAGGATTGAGCTTCTCCGTTTGGGGTTGACTGACTCTCGGCAGTCTGATCGTCAGTGGCCCCGTTGTGGGTCTCAGCACTTGGCCGGACCTTGGCAACCGAATTATCATCTGCTCTTCCTGCGCCGAGAGGCTGATCGCGTCCTTCCGCAGAGTGGCAGTAAGGGGTGCGGACTTGCCCGGTTTGTGGGCTTGGAGGTGAATCGTCAGAGGTCCTTCTGATCCCGTGGCCATTTTGGTACCAGCTTGTTCATTTCCTTCATCAAGGTGCCTCTTCGACTTTTCGTATAGGCAGGAGTCTGAGTAGTAAGATTCGACCCCTTTGAAGGGATCAATGTCAGTAAATTCTGTCTTTACAAAGCCGTGTTTGTCGACATATTTGAAGCACTGGTGTAGCATGGAAGGTACGATCATGTAATCGTGTATCCATGGGCGCCCCAAGAGGATGTTGTAAGAAGTGTCTGCATCTATGACGTAGCAGGTGACTTCGGATTGGAGGTCGCCAATTTGATACTTTAGACGAATCTTCCCAATAGGGTAGCTCCTGCCCGAATTGAAACCGCTAATGGCGGTGCTTGTAGGCGTCAGACGATGCATTGGGATGCGGAGATGATGTAGCAGACCCTTCGGAATGATGCTTATGGAGGAGCCAGGATCAATGTGCATCCGATCCACCTTTATGTCGTCGATGTATCCAGTATAGTATAGCGGGCGATCGTGCAGGTTGGTTTTGATGAGCATGTCCTGTGGAGTGAAGACGATGTTGGGCATTGCTCCCGTACAGGCACTGTCCTGGAGATCCACGGGTGAGTACTCCCCGGTGAGGTTGGATTGAGCCAGATAGACATCGGCATTTTGGAGTGCTTCGCTTAATACAATATGAACGTCCTTGGAGAGCCTTAGGAGTTCGTACAGTGACAACTTGGCTGGTGTGTTAGCTAATTGCGCTAAGATGTCAAAGTTGTAGGGCCTCTCTAGCCCTTGGGCTGCCTCTTTTCGGAGAGATTTATCAAAGCGAGTCTCCCTCGACCTAGGCTTGTCGGTCGTCGAAGGCTGAGCCGGCCTCGGAGCATTAGTTGTAGTGGGTTAATGATTTTCAGCTGGATTGTCAACCACAGGTTGGGATTGTGCTCCGGACCGCGTGACGACGGCTGTAGCTTCCTCGTTGTCTGCCGAGATTGTGTGGTAGGTTCTGACTTTTCCACTTTTCTTTTTGTCGGTAGAAGATGGTGTGGGACGAGTCACTTCTGACACCAAGTCTGGATGGATCCATATGACCTCCCATCGTGATGTGGTGAGGGGTACTAGACCGGCAGCCCGATCTCGGGGAGGTGGAAGATTGGTAATCTCTATTGACGCTAGAGGGACGGGGACCACCCCGTCTTTAGTCTCCGTCGGAGGGAAGCTACCGAATTGTACGGACACCATATTGGCTGCCACGGTTACCTCTTCGAAATCGATGGCCAGAGCATTCGAATCGATGAGGTTTTGGATGTACCGTTTCAGCTGGTAGCAATCGTGTGTAGCATGATGGACATAGCGAAGATAATGGCAGTACTTTGGATTCTCCATCTCTGCCGGCCGTGGTTCCCGTCTTGGTGGAGGAAGCTGAATTCTGTCCCTTTGTATGAGCATATCCAAGATGGGCTTGACGTGACCGTTTTCGAAGGAGTAAGTGATTTGCGGCCATTGTTTGTCTGCTGGCTTCGGCTCAGGTTTTTGTGTTGTATCGACCACCATAGCCTGCTTTCCCTTGCTGTCCCGATTGTTAGAGAGGCTACCCCCATTATCGTTGTTGGGACGCTTGCCCTTGTTTTCTCCTTCCGAGATGTGCAATCCCAGTTGGCGAGCCTTCTTCAGTCGTTCTTCGGCGCTTGTGGCGCTGATGATGAACGTCTTCCAATCTTTGAATTGACTTTCGCCCATCCAGAGACTGATTGTTGGGAGCAGTCTCTTTTGGCAAATTTCAATTAAAGAGAAATTTGGATTTCCGGAGGGCAGCTTCATGGCAGAACCGCTCAATGTAGTTCCTTGTCAATTCCTTCTCCCCTTGGACGACGTCCATGAGGGTGGACATGGTGACGTCCTGCCCTACTTCGTAGAATCTCTCCAAGAACCGGCGCTTGAAGCCGGCGAAGGAGTGGATGCAGTTGTCCGGCAGATTGCGATACCAGTCGAAAGCGACTCTTTCCAATGCCCCAATGAATAATCGCGTGAGGATAGCATCATCATGGGGCAGATGGTCGGTGGTGACCTCGAAGTAAGTGATGTACCGACTTGCTGAGGTCTTGCCATTATATGGGTTGATATTGAACGACTTATATTTTGGTGGGAATGGAACATCCCTCCATTCGGCAGGGTATGGTTGCCGCATTCTGAGGTCTTGAGCGTTTTCTCGGGCATGAAACATGGCTCGGAGCTCCTGGACCTCTCTTCTTACTTCTCGGGCCACATCCGTTGCGGTAGGGGCTGTTATTTCGGGGGGATTATTGCCCGGGTTTGGTGCTGCTGAGTTCGAGTCCGCATTGGCCGCGGGACCCGTGCTTGTTTGGCCAGGCGTTCCTCCTTGCAGAGTTGGAAGAACGGCTTTGATTTCATCTACAGACTTGACTAAGGCCTGCAGTATAGCCTCTAAAGTATCGATGCGTTGGCGATCGCTGGAACCACCTTGGTTGCTGTCCGTCATGAATACCGTCCTTACATGAGGAGTGATAGAAGGAACGGTGGAGGATGTGCCCTCCGAGTCGTACCCATGCACCGAGAAGTCATCGGGGTAGGTAGGAATGTTTTTTTCGGGCTCGGACTCGGAGGAAATTGTATCCCCAGCCTCGGAGCTTGCTTCGTCTTGAGAGCCATGGATGTCCTCGGGGACGTCAGCACCTGTTGTACCTGATGGGAGAGTTGTTTGTCAGAGCTCGACTCCTTGAAACATCGAATTGTTGTGGATGTTCGGAGGAGTGCTACCCCCAGTTCCTACGACCCCCAGCGATGTAGATGATGAGTTTCCCGTTGCAGCAGATTTCGTCTTTGAACGGGTGTGTTGGAATACTCCGGTGGAGGACAACCGTTTAGACGACAGTTTCTTAGCTGCAGTGGTTGATATCTTGGGGCTGGAGATGCTTGTCTTCTTTCCTCTCCCTTCGGCGGGGACTTTCTGAGCGGAATTGCAGGAGACAACAGGAGGTGCCTCGTCTTCTGAGCTCGGATGCTGTAGTCTTTGGAAGACGGACGCCCGGTCTTCCATTGCTGCCGTGTTGTTGCAACAGCAGTTGACGATGATTTGGGTGCAGTGATGTCCAAGTGAGGACTCTTTGCACGCCGAGGCTCCTTTTCTTTCCTTGCGCTTGTGGAGGATCACCTCACGCAGGTCAGAGGAACCACTTTGTCCGTTCGCCGCCGGGGGCTGGATTCGAGCGGTTCTATACAACTTCCCATCAGAGGCCCGTGTGATAGTCAACGGAACGCCCTGATAGTCAGAGGTTGGGACAGCTGACTGGGCTTGATGAGCCCGCGCTGCCCTAGACTTCTTCCTTTTAGCACTTGCGGGTGCGTAATAGGAGGAGTCCAAGTTGAATACCACAGAGTCTGGCTTATCATCCAGAGAACCATCAGGGTCAGGACCGCATGAGAGGCGTTCGAAGACTGATCGAAAGAAGCGTAGAACGGAAGCTATGCGGCTAGAATTGGGTGCCGTGCAGGCTGTCTACATGCGGTTGTCTTCTGTCGTTGGATGAGTTGTTTTTATGTGGCTAGGAGTCACGACCGTGCAGGCTGGCCGCATGCGGTTGGCAATTGTGGCCGCATAGGTTTTCTGCAAGCGATTGACTTTCTTAGCCGCATGAGTTTCATCCATGTGGTTGTCAACTGTAGCCGCATAAGCTATGCGGCTGACAGATGTGGCCGCATGAGTTTTCTTCATGCGGCTGGCGGATGTAGCCGCATGAGCTTTCTCCCTGCGACTAATACCCTTATGCGGCTCGGATCGCATAGAGTTCCTCTTTGCCCCTGCAAGTCCAGCATCATAGTATTTTCTTCTGTCGGACTTGGGGACAGCAGAGTTGTCTACGGTCTGAAGTGAGGCCGCAGGAGAGTCTTTCTCGCCGTCTGGAGCAACAGAGGGTATCCCATCGAGGGCTTGGGGAGGAGCAAATGATTTTGGCCTCCACTCTTTGCGAGCCTTCGTGCCGCGAGTGCGCTTCTGGACCGGGCCAGCGCTTCCTTCGGAGAGCATCTCTTCAAACGCCTGTTGGTCGAAGCGGACGACCATCTTTTGTTGCGTGGAGCCAAGTTTGGCTGTATCCGATTGCGTCACCAACTCCTCAGCCGTGGAGAAGTTTGTCCCCAGCAGAGTCGCCATCGTGTTTGCCATAAAATATAAAAGAACAGAACAATTATCGGTGGACCGAAATTTTACTTCACGTTACAAGCTCGCTTGTACAAAGAAATCCTAGGGACGAAAACCTAGGTACAGCAGTCTAAGTACAATTATTTATTTTAGATTCTAGGAGGTGACGATAGAGGCTCGGAAAGGCGACGGCAGCCCTGCCTTACTCCTTGGACGACCGGTATGCAGCCTTGGCTCCTGTGAAGAGATGGGTGGCGTTGATGAAGAAATGCTCTTCTTGCTCTCCCTCTATTACTCTTCTGGCTTCTCTCTCTGTGTGTATTTTCCTCTCTGTTTATTGGGGGGTCTCTCTGTATATCTTTTTCTGATATTGTATATCTTTACAAGGGAATGGCACCTTGCTATTTATAATAGTGGGGGCATCATTAGGATTTGTATGATTACCCATTCTCAAAGTGGCGGCGGCCTGACGTATAATCAATCGGGACCATTAGTTTAGGGTGTGAAGGATCTGAGCCATGAATGGGGATAGTATTGAATCCTGTGAATGATTAATGTTGATTGCTTTAAATCTTCATGATTATTTGTATCAAGCTTGGATCTCTCACCACGTGTCCCATTGGCTTGATCATGAATGATATGACCTGATCTCATTAATTATGAGGATAACGTTAAATATGGTCATTGGAATCTGGTAAATCTTTGATTGATCTGTATCCCATAACCATCCTTGCTACCAGCTGTTAAGTCATGGGGACCATTGAATCTCTGCCACGTGTCTTAATGGTGGACCCTGTAAGAACCGCATGATATCTATGAACCGTATGAGACAGCGTCCCAGTGAGCCACATAGGTATAGTACTTGCGAGCCGCATGGGATGGCTTCTTGGTGAGCCGCATAGGTATAGTACTTACGAGCCGCATGGGATGGCTTCTTGGTAAGCCGCAGGAAGATGATTCTCGCCAGCCGCATGAAGCTGTTCTTCAATGGAGCCGCATGGGGGTTGCCACGTGGCAATCTCGGATCGTGTCAGAGATTTTCTCCTGTTCCCAAAGAGTCTGTCATTATGACAGGACCATTATGACACTTTATGTCAGAGCCGTCAGCTGTCAAATCATGGCAAAGCATTAAATAGGGCCATTACTCGATGGCCAGCTGTGTGAAGGGGTCCCATGGGGACACGTGGTGTTTGATCGAGCCGCATATCTCTGTCGGTCGTATGTGAGCTGCACGTACTTCTGAATCTCATGCGGCTGGGGGGCTCTTTGAACCGTATAGGATTGTCCCTATGTAAGCCGTATGGACTCTCCTGTCCCAAGCCGCATGAGACTAAGAGTCTCTCTGAACCGCATGGGACCGCTCCTGTATGAGCCGCATGGAGTTCTCTTGTTCCGAGCCGCATAGATCATCATTCTGATATTTTCCATGCTTCTACAACTTTATTCCAAGTCCAATAAACTGTAGAATCCACGTTACAGTAATCTGCCCAATCCATATTAGTATTTCAACATAGAACCTGCATAATTCACAATACAATAATCCAAATAAATATCAGACCTACTCTAAATTCAAGACTATATTACATTTTCCAAAAAAATTACGAACTATGCACTTAGTACAAGCGAAAAGTTTAGTCTTACAATATTTCAAACACAAAATTTAGTTTGACCGCCAAGACCAACAAATGTTCAGAACCATATTACAATTCAAATATTACTTCCAAATTGAAATAAAAGCTTCAAAACTCAAAAGATGAATCTTCATAGCCATCTCCATATTTTTCTTCTTCTTTTTCTTCCTCAAAATATCCTTCACCTACACCTTGAGGGACGGAATAAGAAAAATTATAGTCAGTATGGACTCACTGTATATGTAGAAATGACATCCAGAAACATAAATAGAAGTATCAAAGTGATGGCTAGCATTAAAATGTCAATGTGCACAGTGTGTATTTTTACATAAGAGTTTAGGCTAGCCCCATTTACCTTCTTCACGAGGGAAGGAAAATCTTATTCTTGGTCAGCAAGTTCAACCTCTATCTGGTTAATCTTATTCAGAATCAATTTCTAGTTGTCGGATATAGTCTTCATCTCTTTGAAGACATTCTCAAAGTTTGCAGCAACAAAATTATATAGATCATCAACCATGTCCTTAGTGTTTTTGTTTCCATAAGTTGATGGTTTTCCAGATGTTGATGGTTTGCTTGCAGCTGCTGCCCGTTTTTTAAACATTCGAGTGAAGGTTAGTTTTCCCATGGGGCCTTTGTTTTTAATATAAACATCCCCTGGTAAGCTTGGGACATAATGTTTACTAGCCATCGAGCATACAAATCCTCCGAAAGGGACAGTTGTCCTTGAAGTTGGTTTTCCCACGAGATGCAATATTCTATTGAACATGTAGGAACCTATATCCATCCTTTTTTTTCTTCCCCATATAATAAGGAAATTTTACTCTCTCGGGATAGATAGAAAATTCATGTCCAGTAGGGTTGAGTGTTTGAGATACGTAGGCATTAATAATTTATATAAAGTTTTTAATTGATCTTTATATACATTTTGAGGGGTCTTGGCACCAACTGATACACCTGTAATCTCATGAATTGCATCCCTCGTGGAAACATTATCAATATCTTTCATATCAAACTCAGGAACTGGATCAAATCCATAAAATTTATTGATGATAGCAGCATTTACCCTAATCAGTTTCCCTCTCAGAAATACCAGTTGTTGATCCTCTTCTTTTTCTTTAATTTCAGCCGGAAGATTTGAGTAGAATTCTCTTACGATTGTTTGGAAGATTTTCTCAAGACAGGATTTGTTCAGTTTCTCCAATTGATAGAATTTTAATATATCCAGGAAAGCTTCGTCTTCGACATCATCCATCTTAATTGATCTTTCAGGCATAACAGCCTTTTTCTTGAAATATTTATTGTAAATCTTCTTAGATTTAGAGTCTTTAAATTTTTTACCTCATCTCAATCCTGGGACTTATTTGATGATTGCTCTTCCTCTTCATTTTCCTCTTCTGACGAGGATTCAAAATCCTCAGAGTACGCTGATGACTCTGTATCCATTGCCATCTTAGCCTTCGCTAGAGTACGCCTTCGATTTTCAAAAGTTGAGTCTTCCGACGACTCTATATCGAAGATAAATTTTTCGGTCTTTGTCGAGCAATGAGTTTTTTTAGCCTTTTTTGCAGGTGGCTTGGTTGTCGCCTCCGCTTTCATCGTCGCTGCCACCATCGCTGCTTCCGCCTCTTCCCTTTCGGCCTCTGCTCTAGCGACCATAATCTTGGCTTTCGTCGCCCTTGCAAGTTCTGCCCTTCGGGCCTATATCGCATTCCTTTGTGGATTCTTTCCCTTCGGAGACGATCGTTGTTTCTTTGGCAGCATTTTGATAAGAAGAGGGTTTGGAAGAGGATTTGGGAGAAGGAAGAGGGTTTGAGAGAAAAAAAGAAAAAATTCGACCGTCTTATATGACCTTTGGGAAGTGGAAAAAATTAGAATAGTTTTGAGTCTTAAATTAAATTTATTACTATTATTACTAGTATAAGACGGTCGAATTTATTACTATTAAATTTTAAAAAATACTTTCCAAAATTAAATTTATTACTATTATTACTAGTATATATATCCATGTAAAATCACTACATAAACCTTTAGGATTTTGAGACCCTAATTTTAAAAACTACTTTCCAAAATTAAATTTATTACTATTATTACTAGTATATATCCATATGTTCTGTATAAATTATTGAAAAATTTGGCACAAAAAATGTAGTGGAAACATGTTTAATTAAAAAATTTTGACAACATATTTAAGAATGTGAAGTTTCTAATCTCAATATTTCCATTTTTCTAATATTTGATTAAATTTTTGAACGTATTTTTTTGCATTGAGCCGTTCTATACTCGTATTTTTGCCATCCCGAATTTTTCACGTTTGATGACTTGGTAACAAGACTATGTACTTGAAAAGAGTAAAATTGAAACACTCAAAGTTGTCCTCTAGTTTACTTTCTAATCATATTTAAGATTAGATTTGAAGGCAAGATTGATGCTGGCAGCATAATCAATTCTATGACGTAACAAGTCATTGATGGGGATATCGTTGCTGATATATGGATTTGACGTAACAAGATTTGTTAATTGAAAAATAGATAAAATAGCTAGTCGCTTGTAGCCGAAACCAAATTAAGTTAACAAAATATTATATTGCATTAAATCCCAGCTTCGTCGCTGGAATATTCTCCGGCGAAGGATACAAAAGGAGGAAAAAAACTGTAAAAAACTAAAAAAAAGAAAAAAAATGAGGTCTACCCCTCACTAGCCTCGCGGAGGATCTCCGCAAAGTCCTGCAGCGTGCGCACACCCCGTCCTATGGCACAGGCGACAAAACCCTTCCCTCTTCTCTAGAGAATCCCGTTCCTCCGGAGTGATCGACAACAGGTCAAAGTTGGATGCCGGATGAAGAGGTGGAGCGATGACCTCCAGTAACAACCCACAGGTGGTCAGGAAGTCCGCAGTCGCTGCTAGCCAGTTATGGGCCGGAGGTGGCACAGAGGGTGCTCCATGCGGAGAGGCTCGGTGACGACTGGAAGAAGACTCTGGCCATGGTTCCCAACCAGATGATCCTTTTGGAGCCATGTTAAATATGCAACCTACTCAAATGAATTGGGAACCCTATGTATATATATACACGTTCCTAACCGACTCTTTTTATTCCTTATTGGAAGTCGGGGATATTCAATTTCTTATTCCTTATTGGAAGTTGGGGATATTCAATGACCTCCAGTGACTCTTCTTATTCCAAGTTTAGTTGGTTGTACTGTTTGGCTTTTACATGGAAGGCCTAGGTTCGAGTCTGGTGTGTGGGTTTTGTATAATTTTTCTATTAGTTTTTATGCCGCACTTGATTTGGATTTGGCTTTGGTTTTCGTTAATGCATTTTTCGTGAATGTTTCCAATTGGTTTTTGTGACTTGCGTGTTCAAGCTTCGCATTCATAACAAAATTCCTTGAATTATACAGCGTTCTAATCAGTTGCTTATACGGTTGCAGGTGACTGCCACCTCTCATACTCAGCAGCCAGCCCCTGGTACCGCAGCCCCAGTCATGCCAGCTGGGGTAGGCATTTCGACTGCTTTCGGAGGAGCCCCTCCACCTGTGAGGCATGAGCCGAGTCCGGTGATTCTGGATGTGCTTCAGCAGCAACAGCCACCTGCGGGGACAGTTGACGCCGTTCTGCTGTTAGCTTTCTTCCGGCAGTACATGGAGGGTCAGCAGACCCAGCAGAGCTTACACGAGGCATTGAGCTGGCAGTGACTGCAGTAGAGAGAGTTGTAGCTCAGCCAGCGGCAGCCCCGCAGCCGCACCAACTGCGGGAGAAGGGCATCCAAGATTTTCAGAAGATGCACCCGAGAGACTTTCGAGGGACAGAGGGGATCTTGTATGTTGATGAGTGGATTGAGCACATGGAAGAGATATTCAGGTTGGCTGAGATCCCGACGAGGCTCCAGATTGAGGCAGCGGCCAGCATGATGCAGGATCTAGCCCGTACGTGGTACCAGACCGACCCGAGGGTTACTACTATAGGACAGACTTGGGCAGCATTCAAGAAGCTGTTCAAGGAGAAATTCTTCTCGGATGCAGAGCTAGGAGCCCTCGAGACTCAGTTCGAGGCCCTAGTCCAAGGGAGCCAGTCTGTGGAGGAGTACTCAGGAGAGTTCTGCCGCCTGAACAAATTTGTAGAGGGCTTGTCGGAGGAGACGAAGGCCCGAAGGTTTTGGAAGGGCTTGGTAAAGGAGGTCAAGTCCTACACCATGAATGCCCGCAGTGCTACCTTTGAGGAGATCCTAGTGGACGCGTTAGCTGCAGAGGATGATCTTGAGCTTAGGCTCAAGAGGGGGAGAGACTTCCAAGGAGGCAGCAGTAGCGGAGGACCGGCCAAGAGGCCGCACATTCAGCATCAGTTTCAGCAGCAGTTCCAGGGTCAGGGCCATCAGCAGGGACATCAGCAGCCCAGACAGCATCAGGCACCCAGACAGCAGGCAGTCAGTTGTCCCTACTGCAAGAAGCCGGGACATGGATGGGGTGAGTGCAGGAAGAGGCTGGGCAGGTGCCTACTATGTGAAGCAGCGGACCACCAGCTGAGGGAGTGTTCCCAGTACATAGGCAGAGTAGCACAAGGAGTAGCACCAGGAGGAAGAGCCAAGGCTCCGGTAGGTCAGTAGCGGGGACCGTTACAGACACAGCAGCAGAGATTTGTGCAGTATCAGCATCAGGCTGGAGGAGGCCAGCAGGGACGAGCTTACGCCATGACAGTCGAGGATGCTCAGGCAGTGGGAGAGGTGCTTATAGGTTCTGTTCTTTTGGATTCCATTTCCACCTTGCCTCATTATTTCTATCTTGAAATTCAATTCCATCTGTTCTTATCTGCTTCCTTATTTGTTGATAAGTTTTGATCTGGCATTTCTTTTTGATTTGGTTTTCTTCCGAGATAAGTCGCGTGGGCTAGGTCGCCTAAGTTATTGGATCTAGAGTCTTCTATAGTCATGATAGCTGGCATTGTGAGGACATATTGTCAGATTTTGGATGTATTTCTCGGGTGTGGGAATTTAAGGTTTTTGCTGCCAAGCATGCGACAATACAAAAAATTTAAATACCATAATTCTAAAGGTATGTACCTTAGTCGAGGACTCTGTGATTATCGTAGCCTTGCTCACTAGCATGACGAAGATTCTGAGTATCATGATTTTGGACAGACACATATGATTATCTGACGGTATGTTTGAGACTTTGATTGTGGGGTGTTTGACCTAGGACTACTACCATTTTAATTTTGAGGACGAAATTTTTCTAAGGTGGGGAGACTTGTAACATCCAGTTTCTAAAATGAGGGAAATTTTCAAATTTTATATTTTAATTTATTTAATTATGATATTTAAATAATAATATGATTTTTGGTAATTTTTAATCATTTTAAACTATTTTAAATCATGACTTATGATTTTGGCGTTTGGCTAGTGTAACCTTAGAGACTGTTGACCTTGAGCCTAGACATGTGATTAGGATATTTAACTAGTACATTTTAGCCTGGAGGGTATTTTGGTCATTTTAGGATTTATTGAATTTATTATGATTTATGAGAATTTGTGTGAATTTAATATTAATTAAATATTGCTATGTGTTATGTTAGTCTTGACTAGTTGAGACTTTGTAGACTAACCTAGAAACTAACCCTAGTTGGTGACCCTAGTCTAACTCTAGTTAACCTACTTTAGTAATTAGAAATTAGTTTTAAAGTAGGGAGGATTAGATTGGGTGGAATTAGTCCATGACTAGTGACTTAAGTCAATGACTTATGACTTACCAATTTTAAGTCTAGTGTTTAAGCCTTAGGCCCATGAATTAAGCCCAAGACCAATCCTAACCCAACCATGGCAGCCACTATTAGGTTTTCCTTGCCTATAAGTAGTCTCTTAAGAGTGTTCTCGTCTCTTTTTAGGTTTGCCCTAATTTTGGAGGAGAGGTAATTTCCCCTATGCTCAAAATTCCTAATTAATTCATTTTAGCTCTTTTTTAATCCTAGTCTTTTGCAATAGGATCTAATTTATGTTTATATACTGATTTTGGAGGAGCACCTCAGTTTGCATGCCATTTGGAGATTTGGAGTTGCCATTTGGAATCCCCTCTTTGAAGCTTTTCTTGAGTTTTGATACTCAATAGGTAAATCATCTAAACTCATAGTTTTTCCTGATTTCTTTGCATATAAGGTTAGGTTTTAGGGTTTCCTAGCTGTCCCTAAAATTTGGGCACGATTTGTGTCCATTTCGTGTCCGTATTGGACACGTATCATGATAGGTGCATAGGTGTTTGTAGAAATGCCACTTAGGAAATTATTTTTGTATTTTTGAAAACTAATTGCATAGATTTGTAGATCTACATGAATGTATGAATATTTGTGAAGGTTGTATGGTGTTTTGTGTCCGTTTGTGTCATGATTTTTGACCTAGACACGCAGCACGAGCCCTAGGCTGTGTCCTGCCTATCGGGGGCTAGAACTCGAGACACAGGACACGTCGAGACCTAAATTTTTGGGGGAAGCACGGGGCAATGACTGTCACCATGCTCCCAAAATTTGGGAGCATCTTTTGGAGTGTACGTGGCACAATTGCCCTCGTACTGGCTGCGCGCTGTCGCGCAGGCGGCTGTGCACGCGCACAGGCGCTGCTGACACGGGGTTCGTATCGTGCCTATGTGTCACGTGGACACATTTCAGGCTGACACGAACCTAGCCCTACCCTAGACGAACCTAGGTGCACACCCACGTGTTGTTTCGTGTCGTGTGTCGTGTCCTAGACACGAGTGCACGAGTGCACGACGATTATTCGTGCACTATCTCGTGTCTGTGTACACATGTAGTTTGGACACTATTCATGTCCAATTCCTAGACACGAGGACACTCTCATGCACCCTCACATGCTTATCATCAATTACCAACATTTGTTTCATAAATTTAGTGATTATTTACATTCGAAAATTTGAATTCCCTTTGTATACTGATATGCACTGATACATGATGGCTGAATGCATTTCTTCTGTTTTGATTTCATTCTTTCCCTGTTTTTGTGATGTTAACATCAGTAAATTAATACACCTACATGTTTAAGGAATAGATTACATGATTTCTTATGGTTTTTAGATGTGATTTTGGGATCAAATTATCAAATTCCCCGTTGTACACTGTGATTCTCTGATACTCCACGTGGCTGAATGTATTTCTGTATTTGATTCATTTTTTGTTCCTGTTTTGTACTGATACATGGCTAATGGGACTCACCTACATGTGTATTGATAGGTGAATGGGCAGTTGTGTTGGTGTGGGGAAAAAAGGGAATCATTGATTTAGTTTTTGGCATATGGATTGGGGTTTTCCTGTCCTTGTTCAGAAAACTGAACTGGTATACAGTTCTAATTTTTTTCCCCACATCAAACACTCTCACACACACATTCAGATTCACTCACACATAACTGAAACACCCTTCACACATTTCTGATTTTTATTTTTTTATCACAGTCACTCACACACATCCTCTCACACATGAGTTTTCCTCAACACTATCACACACATGTTATTTTCCCTCACACCCTACATCCTAATCACACACACACAAAACTGTTTACAGTCCACATTTCTGGATACACTCTTCACACAATATACACACACACATTGAATTCCAGTTTTCCTCACATTGCACTCCTCTATGATACATACACAATCACACACACACATATGCACTTAACACTCATAGCTCATACTCTCATAGCTCACACACACACATATGCTTGTACACACACACATATGCATTGGCTCACACCCTCACATTTCCTCAACACATTCACACACACATTTATGCATTCTCTATGTGTACACATGTATATATATAGATATTCCTAATCTACATGTATGTGTATTTACATATATATATACATGTATTGTGGGTAATAGTTATATTAGCCTATGTATAATGTGTAGAAGGTTGTGTGGTAGGTTTTTATATTGCCTATTGTATTTGGCCTATGGCCTAGGTATATGGCCTATGGCATGTGTATATCACTAGGATAGATGACTTGTGTGGAAACTAGCTAGTTGACCTAGAATTGGCTTGTTAAGCCTAGGTATGACCAACCTAGACTAGTTTGACCAAGTTTAACCTCGTTTAACCTAGTTTGACTTAATTAGACTAGAATTGACCAAGTTTGACTGTTAGGGTTGACTAGAATTGACCAGAGGTTGACTTTAGCCTAGATTGACCCCAAACTTCATGTAGACAGCATCATAGTATCATACTTTATTATCTGGACATGTTGTAACTTGTGTTGCTCTGATTAGGAGACAGACACCTCTCCTCAGGCAGTACACCCTCTTCGGACATTCAGTTATCAGGCGAGTACATTCTCTGACCATTTCATACTTGCTCGAATTTATATTTTTGCTCTAGATTACTTTACTTGATGCTGACACGTTGGTAGCATGGATTGGTACTATATGGATCTTTTTATGAGATGTTATCCCTCTCGGGAGCATCGGATACTGCATGTTTTGTGCGTTTCACGAATCATCACGTATCTCTATGCTTCCACTGATTCACGAATCGCTTGTGACACATGTACTCTCATGTTCACAGAACCATCATGAATCACCTTCATGTATCACTCATTTTATGAGCCATGTGAAGTTTCACGAATCTTAACATAACTTGAACAGATCCTTGTGTATTGATTGGGGATGGGGGAGTAGAAATAGGCATGTGAATATTATCCAAGTAGCTTTAGTCATGAATCACTCTCTTAGCTGTAGTCATGAATCTCCTATGCCATTCACATGTTTATATTTTACTCTGACTCACTAGTCACTGCTAGTTCTCTATTTATAGTAGATATTTCCTTACATTTATCTCCTTTACTTCATATATTCTCCTTCAGCATTTTATGTATCTTACTCTATTGCATGCTTTATTTTTCCTAACTTGATATGAACTGCGTGAGATGTATTATGCTCGCTCCTGTCCTGACTGGACCTGTTGAAAATATTACAGAGGATGAGGAGGAGGCCCTATGTACCACCTATTACGGAGCAGGCATAGACGACACCTGCGACCTGGTTCCTCTGGAGGACCCAGCTGCAGTACAGGATGCTACTCCCATAGTCTAGGCTAGATAGCTAGGCTTTAGCTTTTCTTTCAGCATTGTTATTTGATTTTCAGTTGTTGTTTTGAGATGTTGTATATATTTAGAGACTTGTATTGAGCTGGATGTTCTTGAGTTGTTATCTTAGACACTTAGATTCTCTCTTATTTGTATTACATTGTGGTTTTGATCTCTCTATCTACCTTTACTATTCTGTATCTGCCTTAGATGTGATTGAGACTGTTCTGTTATGTCACCTCCATTCGGAGTGTATATACTGTTCAGATACCTTATATTGTTAGATGTTGTGACCTAGGACAATGTTCTACCGTCGACACTGCGGCGTAGGCTGGGCGTTGTTACGTTCTCGTACCCTCACAGTGGGTGCGGGTCGTGACAGCGTAGGTGACGTCAAAACAGCCAACCAGTCGCTCGCTTGAAGCAAGTCTAAGGCGAGTGGCTGACCTCCTTCGCCTCGTCCCTCTACTTCAAAATCAATATGTGAAGTAAATGAATGCTTGTCATAATAGTATAGAATCAAAGAAAACTTTGAACTTCTGCGACGGTGCTAGGTACTGGCCATGTCTCTATGGCCACTATCTTCTGGGGGTCCACTTCCACTCCACCTCTGGTGATGATGTGACCTAAGTACGAGATATGATCCAGCCAAAACTCGCACTTACTGAACTTCGTGTACAACTGGTGTTCCCTGAGTATCTAAAGAACTACACAAAGATGCTGCTCATGCTCTGCCTCACACTTGCTATAGACTAAGATGTCATCTATGAACAATATCACGAACTGATCCAAATAGGGCATGAAGATACGATTCATGAGGTCCATGAATACGACTGGCACATTGGTCGCTCCAAATGGCATAACAAGGAACTTCCAATGTCCATACCTCGATCTGAATGCTGTCTTAGGGATGTCCTGTTCTCTAATTCTGATATGATGGTACCCTGACCGTAAGTCAATCTTCGAGAATACAGCCGCTCCCTTGAGCTGATCAAATAAGTCATATATCCTTGGTAGAGGATACCTGTTCTTGATTGTTACAGAGTTCAACGTACGATAATCAACACATAATCTTGACGTACCATCCTTCTTCTTCACAAGAAGAATCGGTGCTCCCCAAGGCGATCCACTAGCACGAATGAATCCCTTGGTTCTGAGTTCTTCAATCATCTTGTACAAGATTTCCAACTCTGAAGGTGTCATCCTGTAGACTCTCTTCGATACTGTTACCGTCCCTGGAATCAAGTCGATGGTAAAAACTCTGCCTCACCGGAAAATAAAAACTTTGACTCACCGAGAATACCAAAAATAATCCTGCCAATATGGCAGTCTATTCTTGCATATTGCTCCTTCAACCAATCCATTCCTAGGCCAAGGGACCGATTCGACCCGGAAGGAACGAGTATAGCAAGTGCCAGCCTTACATCTGCGTGGGTTATTCGGGAACTTTCGCACAGGGCTCGCTACCTGCCGCAAAAGGGTCGTCGTCTAACCCAGCTATAGTCCGTGATGGCTTGACATTGCCAGTGGCCTTCACACCCTTTTACTGCTTAACAAATGCACGTGACACGTGATGAATATGATAGCTGCTTAATGCTTACAAATTTATATGCTTGCCTCAAAACATGTTGACATGCTAATTGATCAGGATGGTTAGAAAGATCACATAATAGATAGCTAACTAGCTCGACGATGCCCATGATTTTAAATCTTCGGTCGTGCGTTGAAGACTTGTCCCGTAACTCCACTTTTGAAGACTCTCAATTGTCCAAGGAAGATGGCTCAGCGTCCCTTCATTCCAGGTCAATGGAGTACTTTATTGTATATTGAGGGATGTGTGCAATGTATGGAATGGCTATATCAAAGTTTCCTTTACTTAATGTATGCAATATATGGAACGACTATCTCGGATTACCTTATGACTATGCCTTGTGCGATCATAAATTAGGTTCGCAAACAACAGGCGACGGAGCTTGCTATAACTTCGATAGCCCAACAAAACTCTTTTCTAACGTGTTCGTGCAACGACTTGACAAGCAAGGGCTACGTCAAGCCTTGTATCGAGGGAACGTGCTGTGCACGCATTCGACTTGAACAATCAAGTTCTTTAGGTGCATAGACTTAAGCAACAAGCAGTGAAATACGACTTAAACTATGGGACAAGCGAATGTTAATATTAATTGTAGTTCCAATAATATTGTACATTTTAAAAAAAAAGAATGCAATTTTAACTTTAACTAGTTTGAAGTAAATGTTAAATCAAAAACTATTTTAAATTTTAGTATTAATATTAGTTTCAATAATATTGTAAATTTTAAATTAACAGGAATGCCACGGTATTAGAAACCTAGCTGATGTCACGTTGCTCGGGCTCGGTTAGTGTTTATCTAAACTCGTACGTGCGAACTAGTTATTAGTAATGAAAATCAAAAATTGAATTTTAAGTTTAAAATCTAGTCGAGCTCGATCCTTTCTCTTTATCCCATCTCCCTCTCTCTCTCTCTCTCTCTCTCTCTCTCTCTCTCGGGTTCTCTCTCATAGGTTGTGTTCACTAATACCATATCATTAGAAATAATTACACAATAGATCTCGTAGCATTAAATACTGCTGCATGCGTTATCCTACACAATTTAATAATAAACACTAATGCCATATCATTAGAAGAGTAAAAGTTGTCTTGGAAGTTGTAAAAAATTACTTTGTATTGTCTTCTCAATACTTTTGCATTGGAGATGACTTTTTAAACTTATTGTCATTTATGTATATAATCTTGCCACCTATGCAAGATATTGTCTTGTGTCTCATGCCACATAGGATACACAACAAATAACAAGACAATAGGGTTGCATAGCATTAAATGCTGCTGCATGTGTTGTTGGAAGTTGTTTCCTTAAAATTATGTTTGCTTCTAGAATCATTCAAGATTTTCATGAGCCATCAAAAGAGGGCCACGTGGCGGAGGTACAAGGAAGATGAAAAGGTTGTGTTGTTGCCTTGCTGGAAGTTATTTCTCTATGAATAATGCTATTTGTACCTCCAAATTGTACTTTCAAACTGTCCCTCCTTACGTGGCAGCTGATGTGATATGTTGATCTGGCAGCTGACATGGCAAATTTTTTTAAAAATAAAAATAAAAATTAACATTAGAATTAATGTTAACATTAACATTAACATTAACATTAACATTAAAATTAATATTATCGTTAACATTAACAATAATATTAATATTAATATTAACATTAACATTAACTTTAATATTAAAATTAATATTAATATTAACATAAATGAATATTAACATTAAATTAACATTGATATTAACATTAAATTAATATTGACAAAATTGGGTAGTTAACTTTTTGGGTTAAAATTTGCCATGTCATCAGTCATGTCAGATGACACACAATATTATTTTACATGCCACATCAGATGCCACATAAGGAGGGCTATATATTAGAGGGATAATTTGGAGGTACGAATAGCATTACTCTTTCTTCTTGTATTGTTTCTTGTCCTTCGTTTCTTTTGTTGGTTTCTAGCACACTCTATTTTCTTCAATGGCGACGTCACATGGAGAAACTGATCGTCGTGTGGAAGATTTAGTCGATGAAGAAAACTTACTTTCAAGAGCAGTGTCAGATGATTTGGATGATGAGCAAAGTTTTGAAGCTGTTAACTTAGGAGACAGTAAAGAACAAGATAAAAAAACAACGGAAGAATGCATCATAACGATGACGATGACATCAACGCAAACAACAAAATGTTATTTCGCATCACCCTTTCTAATAGATTTAAGAAATGCATTATATTTTACATTTATTTCTCATACTTATTTTATTTTATTCTTTTCCTAGGGACAATGGTGAATCTCTATTAGATTTCGATGCAGCGACGATGAAAAAAATATTGTAGTCTGCCAATATTAACAAAGCTCCAATACAACTCTTACAAGAAGATATTGTTGGCTTACAGTTCAACTCTATTGAAGAAGCGGAGACATTCTACCGGATATATTCAAAAGCATTTGGTTTCAGTATTAAAAAGAACGAAGTAAAGAAAAACAAATCTGGGATGGTGATGGTCCGTAGTTGGTGTCGTTCGAATGCGGGATTCAGACAGAAGAAATACAATGAAGGTCCTAACAGGGTTCGTGAGCCAAGAAGTGAAAGCAGAAGTGGTTGTAAAGCAATTTTTCGTATTGGGTACACCAATTCTACAAAGCTGTGGGTCGTCAAAAAATTTCACGTCCATCACAAAAATTGTAGCTTTCCTTCCCGAATTTTTTGAAATATTTATTTATTTATTTATTTGATTTAAATGGGGATTTTCAGATTTTATAAATAGTTATTTAGTCAATTATTACGGTGGATGACCTTACCCATAGTTGAGTTTTGAAATACAAGACAACTAGGAATCATGGCACGGGTAGTGCAGTAGCA
Organism: Iris pallida; assembly: GCA_029216955.1. Classification (NCBI taxonomy): domain Eukaryota; kingdom Viridiplantae; phylum Streptophyta; class Magnoliopsida; order Asparagales; family Iridaceae; genus Iris; species Iris pallida. Next base: position 6,192,054 of record JANAVB010027800.1, on the reverse strand, counting down.
TATTTTGACTAGAGTTTAGCCATGGTAGAGGAGTGCCAAGCCATCGGTGTGTCCTAACTAGAAAAACCAGGCCAAGTTATAGTATGATCATTAGAAATAGTTTAATTAATTATTATTAGATTTATTGACTTTGCAGAAACCAGTTATACCATTTTAGCCGGACTGGATCCGAACTGAGCCCAAGCCCATGTAGGCATCTCGTGTACACAAAGATTCCCTGTAGACATATTTTTAGTAAATGCAAATGCCGATTATGGGATATTGTAATTCGTTATAGTTATTATTATTGTTTTATTATCAATACTATTAGATTATTATTATATAATATTATTTATTATTATTGATTATATTTAAAATATTGTATTGCCTGTATAGAATTTATGGAATAGTTATATATACAAATATGTATAAACACCAGGATATATATATATATATATATATATATATATATATATATATATATATATATATATATATATATATATATATATATATATATATATATATATATATATATATATATATATATATATATGTTGATTTGTAACTATGTTTATAATTTATATATATATATATATATATATATATATATATATATATATATATATATATATATATATATATATATATATATATATGCATGTGTATGTATGTATATAAATAATGTATATGTGTATTTATATATAAACATATATTATAAATATATGTATATGAGTGTATATATATTTGTGTATATGTATATACATAGATATTGTATATGTGTATATGTGCATTTATATATAAATATAGATATTATAAATATATGTATATGTGTGTATGTATAAAAGTACATATGTATGTATATGATCATAGTGTAGGACTCATACAAACAAAATTGGAAGGGAACAGGATTACTATGATTGGCAACATAGTTGACATTTCACTTATAGGAATATTGATCCTGCGTGATGCAATACTTGGCAGCTATATTGCACTGGCAATTGTGCAACACAAAGAGATATGAATATGGTGACATGACACTATTTTTGCATGTCTTAGTATATTTTAATATTTAGAATAAATGGCCATACAGACCCAGTCAGAACATTGATTTGGATTAATCATCTTCAGTTAGCCTAGGGAACAAGACTGACATTAACTGAAAGGAGGAATCCCAGTCCAACAACCATTTTCCAGTTAACAGCAGAGACCCCCATAGGCCGAAGCCCGCACAACTCCCCTGGTCCAGGCCCTTAGTGAATAGGCCCAAACCAAAGGAACAAACCCCCAGCCGAGAGCTAACAGCCCCGACTCTGCTATTAAACGCGCGCGAAAGAAAACCAAACCCTAACATCTACTTCCCGCCGTACGCCACCATCCCAGGCTGCGCGCCCCCTGCGCACGCACCGCCCCACGTGGCCGATGGCTGGCCACGAGTCGCCGGCGGCAGGCCGGACGACCGCGCGCGCGCGCGTGCTCGTGAGAGACAACAACAGTAACGGCAGCAACCACGCCAACTTCGCAACGCGTTTTTACGACGCACGATGGATCGTTTGTCGACCTGCAAACTCTGGTATGAACCCAATATAACCCTTTTTAGACTTGTCTAATTAGTTTGTAGGTAACTGCCGTAGATTGGTCGAGAAAACGATGCAAAGTCGATGGAAAAACTTGTCCAGAAACAGGACGATTACAGTCCAACTGCCCATATTTGAAGATCAATTTTGATTGATCTAGTGTCGTTTTAGAAATTCTAAATGAACAATTATTTAGACAGCATGTAGGATAACAAGACCCTTCAGATAGATTAATTTTTCATTCACAATTTAATGAGTAATTGGATTGTAAAGTTTACCGAAAAACTGTTTTCAAAACATAGAAAACCATCCACACGACGTGCGTCCCGCCAAACCGGGCGACATAGTCGCGCACCGTAAGCATCGAAAGCTGCATAACGGCTTCGTGGTCGTGTGGGCTTTGACGGAATTCAAATTGGTCGCGTGTGCACGACGAATTTGATGTGTATCCGTCGAAATTCACCGTATTATGCACTTTGCAAATTTCTTAATTACTTTGTGCACGCTTGTAAGATCGAGACGAAACTTACGCCAACAGGACCGTATCATTTTTCTGGTCCTGTATGCCAAGTTTGGTCCAATTCTGAGACAGTTGATGAAATCACCATTTTGCGGGCCCCACGGTTCCACTCAATGGGTGATTTTGTGCATGGCCCGCCGGAATCCAACTTTGGACATACGGTTGGGTTCGTATCGGAAAACTAGATCCATAGACATGTAGTTTGACGACTTTAGAGATCATTGACTCTGGCATGCTTTTCGGTGCAAAGCGGGTCCAACGGCGGACATCGATTTTGCTCGAAATTATAGTTTTGCCCCTATGTCCAGAATTGGAATTAAGGACAGGCAATTCTAGCTAATTTGACTATTCTGAGAATGTTGGTACTGTTTATTTTAGTATCCGAAGACTTCTACATGTGTTGACTGATTGTGACTCATTGAGTGGTATGGTATTATTGGTTTCACCAACTAAGGACCTCAGGCAAGTGCACTTTCAGATTGCTTTCGATTCATAGTAGTTTTCTCATTTCATTTCTATACATATATCTTACTGCTTGTTGACACGCTCGTCATACGGAGTAGTCGGGAGGGAAAATATCTTAGTAGACATGTGGACTACCCAGAACTATCCCCGTGTCTTTCGTGAATGCTAGCAGCTGCACACGACACGTGCAGTATGCCTGATTTACCCCCTAGCCGTTCAGATGTCAAAACAGATATTTCACACCACTTAGATAGATGTCTTTTATTAGTTTTTTCTTGTTTACTTCTCTATCGTGCTATATCATCAGTTATCTTCCAGTTTTTATTTCTCATATGCTATTTTCATGTCTTGTTAATTCTATTGAGTTTTGTATTATCGTCGGTTTGTGTACTTGTTCCATTCCTGACTGGAAACCAACATTTTTTAGGTTTAGCCGCGATCACTCTTAGCATTGGGAAGGCTTGGGTATGCTGATGTCAACCTAGAAATAGAAAGCATTGTAGCAGATTCATTAATTGTAAAATCTTATATTTTCTTTAATTATAAGTCTTGTAACTGTTGTAATAAATTTAGAAATGTGAATGAGCAGAAAATATATTATTTTGAGCAATTATTCTTGCGGGCTTGACAACGTTCTACCGCCGACTCTGCGGCGTAGGCTGGCTTGGACACGTCTCGTATCCGAAAAAGTAGGTGCGGGTCGTGACAAGTTTTTGTGGTGGCCCATGCAGGTCAGTTTTTGCAAGAGATTGCGAACTCGTGATGGTACATTAGTCGTAATATTGCGAGCCTGCGACTAGGAAATGCTCATTCATAATTAGGATTAAAGTGATTTAAGATAATCACTAGGATTAGGAGTCCCTTGTTTAAATTGACCGATTGGGTAGTTAAGGTTGTTAGATAGGCCATGCAATTTAGGATCATTGAATTTAGATAGCTTGCTAGATCCCTATAGACACACTATTGCTTTTGATGTAACAGCATGATCCAACATGGGTATACTACTTACTTGTCTAGTTAGGCTTTCCCTAGAATTAAGGCTATAATCTTGATAACCTGTTCAGTTTTCTTTTGCTCTTTGTAGATATAATTTTTTATCATCAGTTAGAATTGCTTATTTTAAATTATATTTTGTTGTAAGTAACTGGTTTATAGTTTTTAATTCTGCTTTTTATATACAAATCTCGATGTAGGATTGGTTCAAAGTTTTCCCATCAACCATTTGAAATATTTGTGAAATCAAGATTAGGATGTTCTTATTTTACTTGTCTTCAGATATTTCTTTTCGACCAGCCTTTTAGCTTAAAGATTGAGACTTATAGGCAGATGTTACACTATCTATCATAGTCAATTAGATTGGACCTTTAGATACCCTTGAAGTCTTAGGAAAATAGTTGGAATAAATTTTTACGACTGCAATGGCCAGCCAGCAGCGCACTGGCGAGGCACAGCCCATAGAAGTGAAATTATTTCTAAGAATCGTAGGTTGTGGAGCACTGCTAAAACTATATCCTCGTTGGCCTCTTTAGATCTTAGATACCCTTGTGTCAATATAGAGTAGAGTACCTGATAGCTTATCATATCTGAATCACGGAACCAAGGATTTACCTAGAATATAGAATTTAGAGTTCCATAACTCATTAGTCGACCAAGGCCTTATTGATAGGAAGATAGTAGGAAGACTGTATGAGCAATAACACCACGTACGGTTTTGATTCTCTCAGAACTCAAACTACTTATTCTTTCTTTCAAAAATCTCGCATATTTATATTTTGACTTTCTTGACCAACATTGCAATTACAGCCTAGTTTTGCAAGCTTGCCCTTTTATCGAGCTTGATTCGAGACATATGTTTATTGGGGACGCCCGCTAACATATTGTCTAATCAGAATCATTGTATTACGGTCTGATCAACCATGATGCAATTGGTTCGCTCTTCATCTAATTTTCTTACGTGGATTGAGATATAGATGTCTCTAGGATCTCATCCGCGACTGCTTTGACAATTTCTCTTGAATTATATATTCGCCCTTGAATCATGTAATGGTATTCAGTGACATCTCTCTTGAACTCTTTATTGTTTTTGTCTTTCATTGATTGGAAAGACGAAAGCTCGTGACTGATAGGTAGATACAGAGTATTCTCCATGGCTATGATAGTTGTATACGCAAGTGTAGCTACCATCGGCCAGTCCTGTGACAGAAACCTTGCCACCATATCCTAGCATCTAAGGTGGGTAGACTGTAAGCCTTCTAAAAATTTTAGGATATATGAGGATTACCGATTGTTCGGAATAACTTTCGTTAGGATGATAATTAGTGCCCCATGTACTCCCACTTTCTATTTAGATCATTTTGTGTCCCGGCCGTGCCATTGATATCCGGAGCACGAGACCAGTTGTTACCTCCGAACAAGTTTCATATGCAATATCTAGAGAAGTCCACCTTCATCTAGGTATACCATGTCCCACTCAAAATTGTCCCCTTGTACTCTATTTTTGGGGTACGACTTTCAGGTTAAAAGGACTAGCCATAACCCTACCATAATACCGGTACACTTTCCGATTTCCACTAGAGCCTCAACTTCGACTCATTTCCTTCGACCAAATATATGGTTGTGACCTACTCGAAGCCCACTATGCACATGCCACTAGTGTGCCACCAATTGAGGCCTCATGTGCTACTTAAACACAAAAGTCACTAAAGGTGCATTTGGGGCAATGGACCTAGCTAACCAACCTGACTAACAACTAGCTCAACCCCTTGGGTAGAAGCCAATTCTAGGTTACCTAACCTAGTAGACATAGTTTTATCTTGGGATCTTATTCAGTCCATATAGATTGAGATCCAAGGTTCATCCAACCAAAGATTGATGCCAAATAGGGAACTCATGAAGACCCAGTAAAACCCATCCAGACATACCACCATAGTTGGACTATAGAACTAAACTATTTGAAAAAGGTCCATTTACCTATCATGTAGCCTCCACCTCTTAGAATATGCAGTCCTTCGTAAACCTTATTCCATCTACCTGGAAATCGAGATACGATCTTGTATTACATTTACATTCTTTGCTCGTGTGTTTAAATAACCACGAAAAAGATCACAACCTTGATTTCTCAAATTTTGTTCTATTTTGGAACCCTGTTTAGAATTTCGAGAATGAAACTTCTGTATTGCACTGATTGCAAGCCCCTCTAAGAAACGAAGGATTCTTCGATTTAGCAAGTGACTGGACTAGAATGGCTCAATCTAGCGAATAAGACAATAGGTTCATAAGTACTATTTATATCTGTATTATTGGATATTCTCTACGACTCTTGAAACTTCATAATTACTCGATTATTCTTCCTTATCTTCTGGTCCTCCCTATTGCAGAGTGACGAATGACCATGCTTTCTAGAATTTAGCAATATTTCTTAGCCACTTGTGTAAAATGGTGTTTGTTAAATTTTGGGTACTTGATAGATACGAGAGGAATATAGATACCTCATGTAGTAGATATCTATTGGTAGGATTGTTGGCAACTAGTTAGAAGATTATAAGATTTTAGTCTTGATTGAGTAGTGTGATCAAAGGTGGGTAGAAGACCTCAAGAATCCAAAGTTACCAAATAACTAGAGAAGGCCATAAAATGTCTTGAGGAATTAAATTTGAGAAGATCGTGGTAATAATGGATTTACTCTTTTTATTTTATTTTGAATTTTAGGCATGGTTGTGAGTTAGAATTTCGAGGACGGAATTATTTTTGAGGTGGGTAGATTTGTAGCTTCCCTTCCAAAATTTTTTGAAATATTTATTTATTTATTTATTTATTTGATTTAAATGGGGATTTTTAGATTTTATAAATAGTTATTTAGTTAACTATTACGGTGGATGACCTTACCCGTAGTTGAGTTTTGAAATACAAAACAATTAGGAATCATGGCACGGGTAGTGCAGTAGCATATTTTGACTATTGTTTAGCCATGGTAGATGAGTGCCAAGCCATCGGTGTGTCCTAACTAGGAAAACCAGGCCAAGTTATAGCATGATCATTAGAAATAGTTTAATTAATTATTATTAGATTTATTGACTTTGCAGAAACCAGTTATACCATTTTAGCCGGACTGGATCCGAACTGAGCCCAAGCCCATGTAGGCATCCCGTGTACACAAAGATTCCATGTAGTCATATTTTTAGTAAATACAAATGCCGATTATGGGATATTGTAATTCGTTATAGTTATTATTATTGTTTTATTATCAATACTATTAGATTATTATTATATAATATTATTTATTATTATTGATTATATTTAAAATATTGTATTCCCTGTATAGAATTTGTGGAATAGTTATATATACAAATATGTAGAAACACCAGGATATATATATATATATATATGTTGATTTTTAACTATGTTTATAATTTATTAATACATATATATATATATATATATATATATATATATATATATATATATATATATATATATATATATGCATGTGTATGTATGTATATAAATAATGTATATGTGTATTTATATATAAACATATATTATAAATATATGTATATGAGTGTATATATATTTATGTATATGTATATACATAGATATTGTATATGTGTATATATGCATTTATATATAAATATAGATATTATAAATATATGTATATGTGTGTATGTATAAAAGTACATATGTATGTATATGATCGTAGTGTAGGACTCATACAAACGAAATTGGAAGGGAACAGGATTACCATGATTGGCAGCATAGTTGACATTTCACTTATAGAAATATTGATCCTGCGTGATGCAATACTTGGCAGCTATGTTGCACTGGCAGTTGTGCGACACAAGGAGATATGAATATGGTGACATGACACTATTTTTGCATGTATTAGTATATTTTAATATTTAGAATAAATGGCCAGACAGACCCAGTCAGAACATTGATTTGGATTAATCATCTTCAGTTAGCCTAGGAAACAAGACTGACATTAACTGGAAGGAGGAATCCCAGTCCAACAACCATTTTCCAATTAACAGCAGAGACCCCCACAGGCCGAAGCTCGCACAACTCCCACAGTCCAGGTCCATAGTGAATAGGCCCAAACCAAAGGAACAAACCCCCAGCCGAGAGCTAACAGCCCCGACTCTGCTATTAAACGCGCGCGAGAGAAAACCAAACCCTAACATCTACTTTCCGTCGCACGTCACCACACCAAGATGCGCGCCCCCTGCGCGCGCGCCGCCCCACGTGACCGACGGCCGGCCACGAGTCGTCGACGGCAGGCCGGACGACCGCGCACGCGCGTGCTCGTGAGAGACAACAGCAGTAACGGCAGCAACCACGCCAACTTCGTGACGCATTTTTGCGACGTACGATGGATCGTTTGTCGATCTACAGACTCTGGTATGAACCCAATATAACCCTTTTTAGACTTGTCCAATTAGTTTGTAGGTAACTGCCGTAGATTGGTCGAGAAAACGACGCAAAGTCGATGGAAAAACTTATCCAGAAACAGGACGATTACAGTCCAACTGCCCATATTTGAAGATCGATTTTGATCGATCTAGGGTCATTTTAGAAATTCTAAATGAACAATTATTTAGACAGCATGTAGGATAACAAGACCCTTCAGATAGATTAATTTTTCGTTCATAATTTTATGAGTAATTGGATTGTAAAGTTCACCGAAAAACTGTTTTAAAAACATAGAAAACCATCCACACGACGTGCGTTCCGCCAAATCGGGCGACGTGGTCGCGTATCGTAAGCATCGAAATCTGCGTAACGGCTTCGTGGCCGTGTGGGCTTTGACAGAATTCAAATTGGTCGCGTGTGCGCGACGAATTTGATGCATATTCGTCGAAATTCACCGTATCGTGCACTTTACAAATTTCTCAATTACTTTGTGCATGCTCGTCAGATCGAGATGAAACTTGCGCCAACAGGACCGTATCGTTTTTCTGGTCCTATATGCCAAGTTTGGTCCAATTCTGAGACAGTTGATAAAATCACCGTTTTGCGGGTCCCACGGTTCCCACTCAACGGGTGATTTTGTGCACGGCCCGCCGGAATCCAACTTTGGACATACGGTTGGGTTCGTATCGGAAAACTAGATCCATAGACATATAGTTTGATGACTTTAGAGACCATTGACTCTGGCACGCTTTTCGATGCAAAGCGGGTCCAACGGCGGACATCATTTTTACCCGAAATTACCGTTTGCCCCTGTGTCCAGAATTGGACTTAAGGACAGGCAATCCTAGCTAATTTGACTATTCTGAGAACGTTGGTACTGTTTATTTCAGCATCCGTAGACTTCTACATGTGTTGACTGATCGTGGCTCATTGAGTGGTATGGTATTATTGGTTTCACCAGCTAAGGACCTCAGGCAAGTGTACTTTCTGATTGCTTTCGATTCATAGTAGTTTTCTCATTTCATGTCTATACATATATCTTGCTGCTTGTTGACACGCTCGTCACACGGAGTAGTCGGGAGGGGAAATATCTTAGTAGACATGTGGACTACCCAGAACTATCCCCGTGTCTTTCGTGAATGCTAGCAGCTGCACACGATACGTGTAGTATGCCTGATTTACCCTCTAGCCGTTCACATGTCGAAACGGATATTTCACACCACTTAGATAGATGTCTTTTATTAGTTTTTCCTTGTTTACTTCTCTATCGTGCTATATCATCAGTTATCTTCCAGTTTTTATTTCTCATATGCTATTTTTATGTCTTATTAATTCTATTGTGTTTTACATTGCCGTCGGTTTGTGTACTTGTTCCATTCCTGACTGGAAACCAATATTTTTCAGGTTTAGCCGCGATCACTCTTAGCATTGGGAAGGCTTGGGTATGCTGATGTCAACCTAGAAATAGAAAGCATTGTAGCAGATTCATTAATTGTAAAATCTTATATTTTCTTTAATTATAAGTCTTGTAACTGTTGTAATAAATTTAGAAATGTGAATGAGCAGAAAATGTGTTATTTTGAGCAATTATTCTTGCGGGCTTGACAGCGTTCTACCGCCGACTCTGCGGCGTAGGCTGGCTTGGACACGTCTCGTATCCGGAAAAGCGGGTGCGGGTCGTGACAAACATAGCCTGGCGAATGATTATGAAACAGTTTTTTTGAGATCCCATCGTAAGATATCACCCGCAGAGTTGGAACAAGCTATGCTTATGAAGCAATCAGGGACAGGGACTGGAGATATATGGAATTTGATTATCCACCAGAAAGGTGGCTGGAATAAGGTTGGATGGACGAAAAAGGATTTATACAACGCTCTAGCTCAAGATAGTAGAGCACTAGACGATGTTGATGCTACGACAACACTTATATTTCTTCAATCTAAGGAGGGCATTGACCCAGATTTCTTCTACGCGTACAAGGTAGACGAAGATTCCAGATTGACCTATCTCTTTTGGGCTGATGGTGCATGTTGATTCGATTATGAATTATTTGAAGATTCACTAGCATTTGATTCTACATATAAAACAAATAGAAGTCAAATATCGTTGGTGGTTCTAGTGGATACAAACAATCATGCAATGACTTGTGTTTGGGTTTGCAATGATCCATAATGAGACTGCAGAGACATATTCTTGGGTTATAGAAAAATTCCAAGAGTGTATGAATGGAAAATTACCAGCGACAGTTCTCACGGATGGTTACAGATCCATGAATAAAGTAATTAAGGATTTAATGCCCAGAGTAGTTCATCGAACGTGCTCATGGCATATTCTAAACAATACAACCAAACATGTACACCGGGAGGGTTTTGCAAATGAATTGAGTCTGATGATTAAAAGGTACATCGCAACTTGTTACTTTACTTTAAAGTATGTTGTTGTTACAACATTAAAACTTTAGTTATTGTCCATGTTTTCTAAACAGGTACAATTTAGTCGAAGAATTTGAAAACCGTTGGCAGCAGATGCTAAGGGATTATAATATAGAGAACAAAGAGTGGACCACTGCATTGTATAGAACGAGAGAGCGATGGGCGAACACATTCCTACATGAAAATTATTTTGGTGGTTCTACTGCAACAAACAGATGTGAATCTATGAACGCATTTCTGAAAATATTTTTGAATGAGAAGCTGCCACTATGGAAGGCCCTTCAAAATTGTGACCACGGTTTGGCGGCCTTACGTTACGGCCAGATAAGTAAGCATGTCACTGATAAACTCTCAACACCAGCAGTAAAGCAAACTAGCATGGCCGAAATAGAAGATAAATTTGCCGTAATTTACACTAAAACGGTGTTTATAGAGGTAAATAAGAAAATCACACGTTATGATAAATATACTATTCTCCACCTTCACATCGTAAGAGAGGCAGAAGTTTGCACTATCCAAAAGTATATGTCGCCAAATAGTGTCAACCGGAAGGTTACATTTGATCGGGCCGACAACATCATAAAATGTGACTGCTTATGGTTGGAGACCTTGGGGATTGCTTGTAGGCATATTTTTCAGTAATGAAGTGATTGCAAATTGGAGATATTCCAAAGAACTTAATTAAAACTCGTTGGCTCAAGGATTGCAAAGAGAGTTATCTCTCCGGACCTGGCGCAGAAAGAAGATTCATCCACCCAGACAGTATTGAGAGCAGAAGGTATACTGGTACCAATGAACAAGTTAATCTGTTTACGTATTATTATAAAAAATCAAGCAAAATTCAAGAGTAGGGAACAGAGTTGATGTCGTTTGTTCTGATGGAGTTGAAAAAAATGGTGACCGATATTGGTGAAGAAGAACAAATGGTTGCTGATGCAGTTCATGGAGTGCATGAATCTTTTAAAGAGCCAAATCTGGTAGAAACAAAAGGAAGGCCTTCTCAAGGGAAATCTAGCCAGCCTAAAGTAAGTCAGACTATCCCGGAGCCTAGAATTTGTAGAGTTTGTAAAAAATTGGGTCACGATTTTCGTAATTGTAAAGTACGGAAGCAAAATATCGACAAAGAGCAAGTGGAATCAAATAAAATGCCGTTGACTTACGATAATGTCTTTCCTATGTGGCAAGATGTCATTCACAAAAGATAATGAGATAAAAATATGTTCTCCAATGCAAAAGTTTGAGAAGACAATACAATTATTTTTTTTCAACTTCTAAGGCAACTTTTTTTTTTCAACTTCCAAGTTACACGGAGAATGCCATTCTCCGTTCCAAATTAAACGGAGAATAGAATCCTCAATCGTTTTAATTTAAACGGAAATGTTATTCTCCGTTTCAAACTACACGGAGAATACCATTCTCCCTTCCATATTAAACGGAGAATAGAATCCTCAATCGTTTTAACACTAGGAATGATATTCTCCGTCTAATTCAAAATGGAGAATGCTATTCTCCGTTTATATAAACACGGAGAATAGCATTCTCTTTCGTTTTCAACATCCAATACAAATTTTTTTCCTTCTTCTAGTTCCAATATATATAAAAGTCATTTTGAAGGGGCAGATGCTCAAAATAGGGTTGGAGATGCTCTAATAGTCAACTTTTTTTTTATAATTCTCCGTCAATTGGGCGCATCAGTACACGAAGAATGGTGTTGACTTGGCAGAATTTTTTTTGACTTGGCAGAATTCGAAGGGGCAGATTCATTGGTATTAATGGCATATAAATGGCAGTAGTTGGTAGAGTTTTTTCTAGTCTTACTTAGCTTTACTTGAGAAGGGACAGATGCATTGGTATTAATACAAATTAATTGAATTGAATTTGAAGTGACTGCCACTTGGCGTATGAGTTCGAGTTGTTTCTTGTCTATAAATGACAGTAGTGTAGGGATAGTTTGTTCTCGTATCACTTAGCTTTTCTTGTAGAGATGGACTCTACCGATCCCCTGCCTTGGCAAGACGCTTTTCTGTTGGTTTTCAATCTCCTCGTTCGAAGAAGCTTTGGTAGTGAAGTCCTTCAAAAGACTGAGATGTGCCTAGTGTACTGTCCGTGTTCATGCACTTCATCGACTGTGTGCCACGATGTTGGTTTCTGGAAGAGCCCCAGGGTTTGGGTTGATTGCCAACCCACACTCTGTCGAAGCGCCCGAACGTTAATTCGCTCTGACTATGCACGGTGTTCCTTTGCCTCAAGGAGTTCCTTCGTCTCAAGCTCCTCATTGGCACGTTGACGATTAAGTGATTTGCTCTGACGATGCACGGTGTTTCGTGTTCGTGCACTTCATCAGAAGACTGAGATGTGCCGAGTTTCCATGTTCATGCAATTTATCGACTGTGTGCCATGATATTGGTTACTGGGTCCGGGATTGCCGCGGCCCAGTTTTTGTTATGCTGGAAGAGCCACAGGAACTCCTTTGCCTCAGTGAGTTCTTTTGCTCTGACGATGCACGATGAAGTGATTTGCCTCAAGGAGTCATCCAACGGTTCCTATGCTATGACGATGCACGATGATGTGATTTACCTCAAGGAATTCTTTTGCCTCAAGGAGTTCCTTTGCTCTGACGATGCACGATGAAGTGATTTGCTCTGACGATGCCCGCACGCAGCTCACATTCAACTTTTTCTTGGTAGTAGGATTTTATGTAGTAGTTCAGACTTTCATATGTATATAAAAGGTCAAACTTTTCGTGGTTTTGACAATATAAATATAATTCAAATATGATTTTATTATAAAAGACAGAGCAGAGCAGACGTTATAAAAGACAGAATTTCCTTGCCCAAAAATAATTTTATTAGAAAATACAGAGCAGACCAAACGGAAAAGGTTTCAGACAACTTTCCTCCGTCGATATAAAATAGAGAATAGCCATTCTCCGTTTAATTTAAAACGGAGAAAGATCATTCTCCGAGTTAATTAAAACAGAGAACGGCCATTCTTATGGGTTTTAACAATGGGAATGACATTCTCCGTGTAATTTAACACGGAGAATATCATTCTCCGTTTCAAATTAAACGAAGAATAGCATTTCTCAATCGTTTTAATACTGGGAATGGTATTCTCCGTCTAATTCAACATGGAGAATAGCATTCTCCGTTTCATATGACACGGAGAATGTCATTCTCTGTTTAAATTAAAACAGAAAATAAATATTCTAATGTGTTTTAACACTGGAAATGTTATTCTCCGTTTTAAGTTACACGGAGAATGCCATTCTCCATTCTAAATTAAACGGAGAATAGAATCCTCAATCGTTTTAATTTAAACGGGAATATTATTCTCCATTTCAAACTACACGGAGAATGCCATTCTTCCTTCCATATTAAACGGAGAATAGAATCCTCAATCGTTTTAACACTGGGAATGCTATTCCCTGTCTAATTCAAAATGGAGAATGCTATTCTCCTTTTATATAAACACGGAGAATAGCATTCTCTTTCGTTTTCAACTTCCAATACAACCTTTTTACTTCTTATAGTTCCATTATATATAAAAGTCATTTTGAAGGGATAGATGCTCACAATAGGGTTGGAGATGCTCTAATAATCAACTTTTTTTACAATTCTTTGTCAATTGGGCGCATCAGTACGCGAAGAATGGTGGTGACTTGGCAGAATTCGAAGGGGCAGATTCATTGGTATTAATGGCATATAAATGGCAGTAGTTGGGAGAGTTTGTTCAAGTCTTACTTAGCTTTAATTGAGAAGGGACAGATGCATTGGTATTAATGCAAATTAATTGAATTGAATTCGATGTGACTTCCACTTGGCGCATGAGTTCGAGTTGTCCTTGCCTATAAATGGCAGTAGTGTAGGGAGAGTTTGTTCTCGTCTCACTTAGATTTTCTTGTGGAGATGGACTCTACCGATCCCCCGCCTTGGCAAGACACTTTCCTGTTGGTTGTCGATCTTCTCATTCGAAGAAGCTTTGGTGTAAAGTCCTTCAGAAGACTGAGATGTGCCTAGTGGACTGTCTGTATTCGTGCACTTCATCGACTGTGTGCCATGATTTTGGTTACTGGAAGAGTCGCAGGGTTTGGGTTGATTGGCAACCCACACTCTGTCGAAGTGCTCGCACTTTGATTCGCTCTGACTATGCACGGTGTTCCTTTGCCTCAAGAAGTTCCTTTGTTCAAAGAGTTCCATTGCTCTGACGATGCACGATGAAGTAATTTGCCTCAAGGAATTCCTTTGCCTCAAGGAGTTCCATTGTTCTGACGATGCACGATGAAGTGAATTCCTTTGCAAGGTCCTTTGCCTCAAGAAATTCCTTTACAAGGTCCTTTGCTCTCAAGGAATTCCTTTGCTTCTGGTTATGTGCCTCAAGGAATTCCGTGTTCGTGCACTTCATCGAATGTATGCCAAGTTGTTGGTTACTGGGTCCGGGATCGCTCTTGCTCTTGCTCTTGTTCTTGCTCTTACTTTTGCTCTAACGATGCACGATGAAGTAATTTGCCTCAAGGAGTCATCCAACGGTTCCTTTTCTCTGACGATGCACGATGAAGTGATTCGCCTCAAGGAATTCCTTTGCCTCAAGGAGTTCCATTGCTCTGACGATGCCCGCACGCTGCTCACATTCAACTTTTTCTTGGTAGTAGGATTTTATGTAGTAGTTCAGACTTTTTTATGTAAATAAAAGTCAAACTTTTTGTGGTTTTGACAATGTAAATGTAATTCAAAAATAATTTTATTATAAAAGATAGAGCTTATAAAAGACAGAAGTTCCTTACCCAATTACATAATTACAATGTTGTTTTACAATATCATTGCTAGGTTCGTATTACATATTCGCTTGAAAGCAACTTCTTAGCCCATACCAACCTCATCATTGTAATCTTCTGGTGAGTGTCATCGTCATTTCCTCCCGGTATTTCGAAGGAAGTACTCATCAAGCTCATCATATAATACGCCGTGTACAAGAGGCAGTTGGGTGCCTGTTGTTGTGGGCAATTTGGAGAACAATTCAGCACTGTGCTCTCATACTCCATCTTCGCCGGACATCTCGCCCTCATCATATCAACTTTTCTCCTGACGATAGGCTCTAAGGTCTTCTTCATTAATTCTGCATCCACCTTGCCCTTTTCGTACGTGGTTTGCCTCAAGGAGTTGTAGTGTGTCCAGTCGTAGGAGATAAAGTTGAATGTGAGCAGAGTATAGTGTCTGATGGATACTTTAAAGAGTGGGATGAATAGCAACTCTATGTCGTCCTCTAAAGCCATGAAGAAGTCTTCTACATCTATTTTGTAAGTTTCAAGGGCACCGACTTTTGCTTCTGGTTCAATGGCACGTTCAACGATGTTCTGTTTCCCAAAAATAAAACACAATATCATGAGTAATATTTTTATGTCATTTTTCATCGGTGTACACATGAATATGGATTTTTCTGTTTGGATTCTTACCAATGTGTGGGGCATCAAGAATGCAGACCACTTATGTTTCATTATTTTAGGCGCCGGCTTTTGCTTCTGGTTCAATGGCACGTCCTTTGAAGTTGACGGGGCATACATTCTTTTAATGCCTTGAATTTCTCTCAGCTTCCTTATTATTAGGTTCAGTATGCCAGCCTCCATGTCTTCATAGTTGAGTATGTCTTGGAGGTCTATTGCCGACAGCTGGATTGTAAATTCATTTTCACCCTCTTTCGGCAAAAATAAGTATACAATATCACTGCACATAAATTTAGTTTAGATTAAATTAATAGAGATTCTCATTACATAATTATGAAAAAAGTCTAGAAAAAATAAAAAAAAGGGTTCAGAATACATACCTTGGACACTTCTTTTTAGGAATTACGATGTCGATGTATTGCTTCTTCAGCTCTTCATCCGCATCTTTCCAAGTAAGAGTTCATCGCATTTCCTTAGTATGACACGGTTCCTCTTTAATTAAGTTATTTTGGCGTCTTCTCTGGATTTCGGAGCGGCATTAATTTTTTGCTTTTTATTAACCTCTCTAACTGTATTCTTTTCCAAGGGAGTAACATCTTCAACGGCTAATGGCGTTGATGGTTTTCTGAACCTCTTTCCCCCAATCCTTCTCTTATTTTGGCTTCTTTTGGAGCCGTAAGTTCAGCAGCTGCTTGAGTCTCCTCATGCTGTAATGCTACAACAATGGCTTAGAGATCAGCGATTTTCGTATCCTTTTCAATGGCTCCAATATTCAACGATTCAACTTTATTTTGAAGCTCCCTTTTCTCATTAACGAGCCTGCAATTTATTTCTCTGAGTTGCTCGGTTATTTGTACTGAAATAAAATAAACAACAATAAAATGTATGATGTGAATCTAACACGAAGAATAACATTCTCCGTGTAATATAATACGGAGGATAGCATTCTCCGTGTGGAATTATACGGAGAATAACCTTCCTAGTATCGAAATGATAGAGAATAGCAAATTATCCATTTCAAATAACACGGAGAATGCCATTCTTCGTGTTATAATACACGGAGAATGGTCATTCTCCTGGAAGATTACAAATCAGAAATTTGAAATAGAAAAGATTCTACCTTGTGCATGTAGCTCTGTAACATTGTCGATGAGTCGTGCATTATCTGCAATAAGAACATAATTCTGCTTTCTCAAATCCTCCAGTTCATGCACAGAGCCCTCCATCACAACGTTGACTTCACGTTGTTACGCTTCTTGTGCCTCAAGCACTTTCAGCTTTTCTTTGAGTTTCTCATTCTCAAGGTTGGCTGAACGTAACTGCGCTCCTTGTGCCTCTATCTCTTTTAACTTTTTTTTGAGTTCTTCATTCTGCGCAAGAATATCAGAATGATGTCTTCTCAAATCCTCCAATTCCTGTGCTGAGTCGTCCATCACAGTGCCCATTTCATCATGTTGTGGTATCCTTTATTCATCAAAATTATCCCCACCTACTTCTTGGTGTTCTTTCTGTCCCTCTTTTTCAACTTCTTCTATAGGTGGCTCATCTTCTTTGTGCCCTTCTTCTTCCCTAACAGGTATAACCAGATCTTCGAATATCATCTTCGATCTCAACTTGTTGTGATATTCGGCCTTGAGAAAGTTTGAGATTTCGTACTCATTCTATGTGAAAAATCTTGGGTAATCAGGAATTGGGTCGAATGGAGAGGAAGGTTGGTGCATCTTCTCTAATTGGTGATGCTGCCGGTGATGATTCTGCCGTTGATGCTGACATGGTGTGAAGATTACGAATGGAGAGGAAGGTTTGAAGATTTTGGAGGAGAATGACCTAGGTTTAAGTTCAGAGTGGAGTATGGAAGAAGAGAAAGAATCAAAACCATTTTATTTTTGTAATAAAAGGGTTTGGGGGTGTTTTGAATTAATTAGAAGGGTAAAAATGTCATTCGATAGAAGGACAAAAAGAATCGAAACCGTTTGGACTCCTTTATGCTTAATTATATTAATTAGAAGGGCAAAAATGATTCTGCTTAATCAAAAAGAATCAAAACCGTTTGGCAAAAATGTTATTACAACTCAACAAAATAAATGAACATAATACATTAGATATAAAAGAAGAAAAAAAAATTATCGTCTTCCATATTCAATCATTTCAGTTTGGACTCCTTTCTGCTTAATTATATTATATAAGCAACTTGGATAATACTTCATTGTGCTCTGAACTTGTAATCTATTCAGCAGCTTTGCGTCTTTCCATTCCCGCATCAAACTGCGTATAACAAACATAACATTAAAAATATTGCTCTAAAAAGTGTAAGTTTTTGACGACATATTTTCAGACTTACATTGAGAGAACGGTAGTCTAGACTACGTCAGTCTTTCATGAATGCAATTACAAAAATCCCACAATCAACAAAATTGCCTTGGCGGGGAACATACGGACGACATTTTATTGCAAAAGTAGAAAAGCTGAACCTAGCATCTCTCAACTTCAAAATCTCTTCTTCGAGAAAAGATCCAAATTTGAAAGCTACAATTACCAGAATACAATATGTATTAGTGTAACGTGTATCTTGTACCCAATTCATAAAAATTGATGAATATGAGCTTACTATTTCTTTTATGACTGATTTATTTTGAATTGGATCATCTTTAGATGCAAGTGAGTCCCAAATTTCAACAGTCCTTGTTTTAACCAGAACTCTTGCAGGAGTATAGTGTTAGTCTAAAAGAATGGGTATGTATATCTGAATCAGGATTAATTAGGTAAAACAAATTAGTAAATTTTTAGAAAATTAGGGTTAATATTTAAACAGAAATACATTAATACCTCGTTACAAGTGCTTAAAGATCCCATGTAATCCTAAAAATATTTGCACTTCTTTCATATTTTATGAAGCTTTTTGTCGGATGTAGGTAACATTGCTTTCTACATACACATAAATTAATACATTACGAAGGACAAACAAACAAGAAAATTGTTAATGCATATGCATTGAAGAATAAAATGCTCACTCACCGTTATCCTTATTGGTAAAAACCATACATTAGCTTTATTGGAGGTTCTTTTCTGTTCCTCCGCGGTGAGAAGAGCAGAGATAACGCCTACAATCTGAATAAATCATTAAAAATGTCAGTGATGAAATCGAAGTAAACATAGATGGCATCTAAGAAGAAATATACTATCTATACATACCCTATTTTTAATTCTCGTTAAAGGAGCTAAGGACTTCATCTCAAACCGAGACACACAGATTTTGTTGCAAGATGATATTATTTCTCTAAGAAAAGAAACGAATAAATTAGGAGAAAAAACTGTTGGGATTAAATCAAAACTCATATTACTTACTCGTTAGGTCTATCATCCGCAAAAATATAGTCGTAATAACTCGAAGAACCACTAGTACACTTGCTAGGCTTCAAGGTTGAAACCCTTGTTAACCTTTTCGATGGTGTGACCGGATCTAAATTCCCACACATTCTTTTCGAAGAACTGCTAAAGTCAGTTTCTTCTGTAGGACACAACGCGAGAATTCGGTCCATTGCTTTATTATGATTCTGTAGCATCACGTCCTCCTCATCGGAAGATTCAACGGAAACCTCCTCCACATTATTAAAAACTCCAGATGAAGATGCCTTCTTCAAAGCTGGAGATTCATCAATCTTCTCCAAACGCCGAGATAAATTCATTTGTTCAATTTCTACTGAACAAAGCTTAGAATTGATCTTTACAACTTCAGCTGATATCGTCGACAGATGTTCTTCAATCCTGCACAACATACGCGGAATGAAGGTTTCATTTGGAGCTGGCAACCAATCTTCTACGTCTTCTACATTTCCCACCACACGAGTAGACATCTTGAGAACAAAAAAACTATTGTATTTCAGAAAACTATTCTATGTATTTCATAATGAATAATAGTACTATGAAACAAGAAAACTATTGTATATATAGCAAGAGAGAAGTACAAAAAGTGAGGAAGATGGAAAGACAAATAAATTTTGAGACTAGCAAACAATCTACTAGCTGTTTCATTGAGGAGGGCTCGAGGAAGATTCTACTAGCCGTTTAAAAAGTACAAAGGTTATCATGATTAACAATTTGAGGAACTCTATAAGAGGTTTAATTCCGCTGGTACTCCTCGTTGTTCGAGGAGGGCTTGACGAAGTCCGCCGCGAACCGGAACTTCTTCTTCTTTCCTTCTTCATCTCCGTTTCTCCTTCCACCACCACCACCATGGCCGGTAGCATTATAACAAAAATATTAAATTGTTAGATGAAACAAAAAAAAAGAAATTATGGAAAGATTACTAATTCAAAATTAAACAGAACACATATTCATAGAAAACATGAGATTAAAGATAAAAATGTTACAGAAGCAACACCACAATTTTAAAACAACTAAGCAGACTCTGCTAAGCAATAACTAAAATTAGGGATTGTGTCCTCCTTGGATTTAATTTACACAAAGAAGAGATTTGAGAGAATGAGCTTTTATCGGCTTCCTACCACTCTTCTTCCTCTGAATTCTTCTCTTACTATTATCCACATTGGCTACAGGAACTTTGTCCATGTCGTCGTCGGTGCCATCATCTAGATCACCAGCAGCGGTGGTGTCATCATCTACATCGCCTACAGACCTGGACACACTGTGTCCTTCCTTTCCGGCCGACACACAATTATTGTTATATATATATGTAGTTGCACAAAATATTAAATTACATGGACGAAAGAGAAAGTAAATATGACTTAATTTAGGATGTTTGTTGAAAAAATTGCATTGAAGAATGACCTGCTGTAGCAAGTTAACAAGAGATCAAAAGTCAAAAACAGCATTAAATGATGTCTCCTGCATTATTTAAGCTGAACTGTTGGATGAACATCCAACGGTCCAGATTTCGGATGTATCGATACATCCAAAAAGGGTGGACGTATTGTAGAATTTTCCTATATATATATATATATATATATATATATATATAGACACACACACACACACACACACACACACACACATATATATATGTAATTGTTTGCTTGTGAATGTAACCTAGGTAGTATTGAGTCAGTTTAGGATGGACCCAATGAGCCTAGAATGGCCGAGTTGACCGACAAGTTGACCAAGTTTGACAAAAGTCAATCGACTCAAACGAACTTAGAATGACTTGGAAACTAGTGCTTGACCTAAAAATTAATAAACGGACTAGTTGACTTATAGTTGACCAGGTTTGACCAGAGTTGACAAGGTTTGACCAGAGTTGACCAAGGTTGAGTTTGACCTAGAAGGACCTAGAATCATGTATTGTAGACCTTTCTTATGATATTTTAGACCTTGTTGTGACTTATGGTTATTTTAAATAGGATTACATCACTCCAGTTCAGTCACACTTCCGCATCAGCAACTTGGATTATCAGACGAGTACATTCTCTGACTATTTCATACTTGTTTGGACATATTCACTTGTTATAAACTAGTTTACTTGATGTTTTTACGATGTTATCACGGATTAGTACTATATGGATCTCTTCATGCGATGCTATCCCTCGGATACATCGGGTATATTGTGCTTATGTACTTTATCATGTGCATCGTCTACTTCTTGTATTCGTATTTATTCATGTATACTCATATGACATTCATGTACACTCATGATCATGTGAGCTTTTCATGTATAAACCAGTTGTTTCATATGGACTGATCCTCCATGTAAGATACTACCTTTTATGTGCAATAACATAACCTGGACAGATCCTTGTGTACTGATTGGGGCAGGGGAGTATTTACTTGGTTATGTGATCTACACCATTATCATGTACAACTCCAAATTAGATTTAAGTCATGTATAATCTAAGCCTGTTTACATAACCAAACATGTGCTCTAAATCACGTAGTTAGTTCAGTTTTCTTATCTATATCATGTATATCTATTTTTACTATATTATGTTCTTCTTTTTACAGTCTCTCTACTATTTCTTTACAACGTTTCATGTGTATTATTCTATAGCTTGTTCATATTTTCCTTTCATGTTATGAACTGTGTAAGAGATATGTATTTGTTCCTGTCCTGACTGGACCTGTTGAAAATATTACAGATGATGAGGATTGTTGCGATACTTACTATGGAGCAGGCCTAGTTGACACAGGTGACCTGGACCCTCAGGAGGATCTAGTAGTCGCTGAGGACTTGCCATTAGCTTAGTCTAGACTTATCTTATTATCTAGCTTTATGATACATTTGATATTGTATTGAGATATTGATTATGGTGTGGTTTACACCGAGACTTATTATTCATATTTATGACTCTCTGTCGAGATTATCTTACCTTCTATTCCATCTTGGATATGGTGATTGAGTTGTACCTTATATATTATTCTCCTTTCGGAGCATATTTCATATTATGTTAGATGTTGTGACCTAGGATAGCGTTCTACCATCGACACTACGGCGTAGGCTGGACGTACCCACTTCTCGTGCCCTTACACTGGTTGCGGGTCGTAATATACTCCAACACATCTTCTGATTACGAAAGAAGTAGGGACAAAAGAACAACACAGGATTCCCTTACCTTGCTAGTCAATTGGTTGGAGAGATGTCCAGAGTACAAGAATCAAGATTTATATATGGCTAGATCGAGCTATTTTGACCATTACATACCTCAACTACCCAAGTTTATTCTCGTAGCTCTAATCTCATCCTGCCTAGATTGGCAATCCATATCTTGCTGCATACTTAATATCAAGGAGAGATGCGAGTTCTTATGGTCGCATGCCATGTATTTTGATAAGACAACTTTTCAAAAGAACTGCAACATGACTAACATTAACTCTATTGAGTGCCTACAGGTTCAATCTCAAGCTGACAGGGAAATCGGAGGAATGGATTTATGGAACATTTGTGTTTCCTTTTGCCAATTGAATTGCTCTAGTAGTTCAGTAAGTT
Source organism: Iris pallida (assembly GCA_029216955.1). Lineage (NCBI taxonomy): Eukaryota > Viridiplantae > Streptophyta > Magnoliopsida > Asparagales > Iridaceae > Iris > Iris pallida. Next base: position 6,169,297 of record JANAVB010027800.1, on the reverse strand, counting down.
TTTCCTCTTTTAATCATCTTAGGCACATCAAAAGTACGGTATAAGCTTGCTCCTGCTGAACAACTCATGTGTCTCTTATGATGGATCCATATATACTGATAGTTTTATACTTCTGTTTTTATTGTTATAAGCTTGCTCCTGCTGAATAGTGAACATGTCTGATATTATAGAGGCTACAGTGAAGGCTGATCAGAGTCCTAATATAATTTGTACTTCACCTGTTGTTGTGGCCAATGGATGTACCATTCGTATAGCTGCTATTGGCATTCACATGACAGGGAGATCTTTTACAAATTGTTTCTCTCTTTACTTTAGATGGGAACTGAATAATTATGAGAAGCTGGCTCACTAGAATGGAAGTGAGAGTTTTGAGCGTTCATACTGGAAAAGGTATCTAGTTCTGCATAATACATCAGGACAGGTCAGTACCGATTCTTCTCACTTTGTTCGGTATCAATTGTATTTTAAGTCACTTATAAACTTCGATTCCTGAAAAGATGCAATCTTATATTTTATTCACTTGTCTACGTTATAAGGATGGTTAATTTTGGATTACTTGAACTTCTTATTTATTCTGCAATATACAATTCTTCTATTTTGATTCATAACTATAGTATATCTTTGTACAAGAGGCAATAATATCTGGATAACTATACTCCCAAGAAGCATCCATGGCATCATTTGTTGGGTTTTTTGCTTTTTTCCTTTTGAAAGCTTTAGTCCCACATCGAAAAAAACAAATGGTTTGTATCTCTATATATTAGCTTTGCTATTATTGGAGATGCACATGTGGTGTGGAGATGCACATGGGTTTGCCATGTGGGGTTATTTTTCTAATAGGAAAAAGGCTAAAATCAACAATTAAAGCATTCATGCTTTTTGCACTTGGAAAATTTATTTCCATAGAAGGGCTTAGCGACTCGGACTCGGACTCGGACTCGGACTCGGGCTCGAGCTCGGGCTCGGGCTCGGGCTCAAGGGCTCATGAGGCGTAATGTGGCGTTTTGTTGTCGCACTTTGCACTTAGCACGTCAGCATCGTCGCTAGGCGCATAGTGCGCTCGTTGCGCGAGCCACTTGCGCGACCACGTTGCGTGGCCCGTTATGCGAGCCCAGTTATGCAGCCCAGTGCGTGCAGAGTGCGCAGCGTACGCAGTATGCGTAGAGTACGTAGTGTGCGTAGGGTGCATAAAGGGGCTGTGTGCGTAAAGTGAAAATTATGCTGGTTACGTGAGTGGCACAACTTGCAGCAGAACGTGTCTTTACATGTTCTGAGTGGTTGCTCCATGTTCGGGGTGGTTACTACCACGTCCCTAACATTGTGCTAACCGGACAGTTGTTGCTGGGGCTTATATAAGACCTCTTCCTTCTCTTTCACAGGTGAGAACTAATACACAAGTGGTAGACAGAAAGTTTACAAGTGTTTAGAGGCTGTGAGAGAGAAGAGAGGTATTGTACCAGCGTTACGTTTTGCACAGGAGTTCGAGTTCATCCGAGGAGTCAGAAGAGCAGAGTGTTCCAAGTTCTCCGACGAACTTGCTGGTTCCTGGAAGCTATTCGTGTGGGGCGAATAAAGCTTTGAGCAACGGTGATCATTCACCCCAGCAGGAGTTTTTCCACCTTTCGCCTGTCACTTTCTTTGTTGGTTTTATCAGGATTCTATTAGCGCACCTTCGGTGAAGTGTTTGCGTTGATATTATCAAAATTCTATTAGCGCACCTTCTGTGAAGTTTAGCACTAATTGAATTTCTCTTACGTACCTTCTGTGAAGTGTTACGTTCTGTGCACCTTCTGTGAAGTGTAGCACTAGCGGAATTTCTCTTATGTACCTTCTGTGAAGTGTTACCTTCTGTGAAGTGTAGCACGAGTTGAAATTTCTCTTACGTACCTTTTGTGAAGTGTTACGTAATAACGATTGTTTGTACAATTGTTACGATATTTCAGTTTTTCATCAAAAAATTGTGCCCCGACAATAACAATCTCAAAGCTTTATTGCTACGTTGGAAAATGTTAATGTTTCACTCTTCAATTCTGACTTTTGTAAGTTAGAAAAATTTGATGGAGAACATTACCAAGTCTGGAAGAGGAAGGTTTATCTCACCCTTCAACTCAAAGACGTAGATCACGTGCTTCTGGAGGAAGAACCTACTGTTCCAGATGTTGGGTCTGCTGCCGCAATCACCGCGGCTACTAAGCTTTAAGCAAAATGGAGAAGGAAAAATAGTATTTGCAGGCTGCTTATCCTGAATGCTATGGAAGATTTCCTTGCAGAATCCTATTCTAAGAAGAATATCGCTAGACATATGGGAGTCTCTAGAAAAACTCTACGAAGAAGACAAGAACCGCAGTAAAATATTTGTGGTTGAAAAATATCACAAGTGGGTTTTTTAGGACGAAAAGTCTATGCTGCCGCAGGTAAAGGAGTTCCTGAAACTGCGACAGAAACTGGAAGACGAGGCGATGCCCCTCCCCAACAAGTTTGTTGTTGGAGGGATTGTCTCAAAGCTCCCTGCTGGGTGGAGTAAGTTCTATGCAAACATGCATAGGAAGAAGCTTGAGATCAGCCTTGAAGATCTCTTGCAGGAAATCTATGTTGAGGACCAGATGCAGGCTCATCTGAAGGTGGATACACTGTCCAAGCAATTGGCTAACGCCAATCTGATTCAAACCAAGGAACCAAGGGGAAAGCAGGCGGCTTTCCACAGCAAGAAGAAGGACCCTGACAATCTGAAAGTCAAGGAAACTTCTATCAAGAAAAAGAAGCTAAAGTCTCAAATACCTTACTTCAAGTGTGGCAAGAAGGGCCACTTTAAGAATGAGTGCAAAGCAAAAACCAAGCAATCGGAGCAAGGAGAACCTAGTTAGGCATCTATGATCGCTGATGTTGTTGCTATGATTGCGCAGGTTGATACGGTAGGAACTGATGCTGACTGGTGAGTAGACACTGGAGCCACCTGCCGTGTTTGCTCTAGCAAGGAGTGGTTCACCACCTACACCCCTACTTCTGATGTGGTTATGGTGGCGAACCAGGCACAAGATGAAGTGCTCGGGATCGGGACGGTGGTGTTGAAGCTGACTTCGGGGAAGTCTCTGACGCTTCAAGGCATGAAGCACGTACCTGCTATCGCCAAGAACCTGATCTCAGGAGGCCTACTCTGCAACGTAGGCCTCAGGATGGACATCAATGCTGGCCAGATGGTGATGTCTATCAAGGGAACATATTTCGGGAAAGCTTTTTATACCGAAGGAATGTTCAAAATTTAGCTTGTAAATCAGTTCAATGTTGTTAATACAATCACTCATTCTACTTATACTTATGAGTTGTGGCATAATAGGCTAGGACATGTTCATTCTAAACGAATTAATAGAATGTCTAGTCTAGGGCTTATCTCTAAGTGTGGGGGTAAGGTAGAGAAATATGAAGTTTGTGCTCAAACAAAGATCACAAGGAAACCCTTTCCTCGGGTTAATCGAAGTACAGATCTTCTGGAGTTAGTACACTCAGATATCTGTGACTTCAAACAGTTCTCTACAAAGGCCAGGATGAAGTATTTTATAACCTTCATCGCTGACTTCTCAAAGTATGCGTTCGTCTATTTGCTGAAGGCTAAAGACGAAGCATTCGAGAAGTTCAAGGAGTTCAGAGCCGAAGCTGAGCGGCAGACTGGACAACAACTCAAAAGAATAAGAAGTGATCGAGGTGGGGAGTACAGGTCTCAAAAGAATAAGAAGTGATCGAGGTGGGGAGTACAGGTCTCATGAATTCGTATCGTTCTGCAAAGAATATAGAATTGTCAATGAGACTACGGCTCCGTACTCTCCTCAAACAAACGGAGTAGGAGAGAGGAAGAAAAAAAACGTTAACAGAAATGATTAACTCAATGTTATTGACTGCTGGCCTTCCTAAGTGCTACTGGGGTGAAGCTGCATTGACGGCCACTTTTATTCTAAATAGAGTGCCTCATGCAACTTCAGACGTTACTCCTCATGAACTCTGGTTCAAGGTCAGACCTAACTTGAATGTCATTCGAGTGTGGGGTGTCTGGCATATGTCAAGCTTCCAGATCTGAAGATTCAGAAGCTTGGGACAAGGACTACTAAGACGATCTTCTTGGGATATGCCGAGAAGAGTGATGCTCGAAGATTTCTTGATATTGAGTCAAATTATATTATTGAATCTCGCGACGCAGAATATTTTGAAGACAAATTTGCAAGGCACAAGAATATTGTTCTTGCGGATGTACCGGAGAATAATGAGGGTCCGCAGCAAACTGAAGTCTTCAATGAAGATGTGGTCCAAGAAGATGTTGTTGAAACAACGATTGAACCAGAACAAGCTGAGCCGTCAGCTAAGCGTGTGAGGAGGCCGAAGGACTTTGGAAGTGACTTTGTCACCTATCATGTGGAAACAGATCCGCTTACCTATGATGAGGCGATGAAGACCAGAGACGCGGTTTTCTGGAAGGAGACGATTGACAATGAAATTGATTTCATCACCTCAAATAACACTTGGATGTTGGTTGATCTTCCTGAAGGAGCGAAATCCATCGGATGCAAATGGATCTTCAAGAAGAAGATGAAAGCAGACGGAACTATTGACAAGTTCAAGGCTAGGTTGGTAGCCAAGGGGTTTTCTCAGAAGCAGGGGATTGACTATTTTGATACGTATGCTCCAGTTTCCCGGATGACCACCATCAGGATGTTGATTGCTCTTGCAGCAATACATAAGTTGGTGTTACATCAGATGGATGTAAAAACGGCTTTCCTAAATGGCGAGCTGACCGAAGAGATTTATATGCAACAACCAGAGGGATTTGTCATCAAGGGTCTTGAAGACAAAGTCTGCAAGTTGGTAAAATCCTTGTACGGTCTTAAACAGGCTCCCAAGATGTGGCATGAGAAATTTGACAAGGTTATAAGGTCAAATGGCTACATGGTCAGCGAGGCGGACAAGTGTGTTTACACGAAGTTCGCTAATGGAAGAGGTGTGATCGTTTGTCTATATGTGGACGACATGCTTATCCTAGGTACGGATATGAGATGTGTCACAGAGACAAAGAGGTTCATCTCGAGCAAGTTTAGTATGAAGGACTTGGGGGAAGCTGATATGATCTTAGGGATCAAGATCATCCGGACAGACACTGGACTAGCGTTGTCACAGTCTCGTTATATTAAGAAAATGATCACTCGTTATGCATATCGGGATCTTTCAGGGATCGATACGCCGTACAGGTGTGATGTGAAGCTGAAGCCTAATTCAGGGGAAAGCGTCAGGCAGCTGGAGTATGCTAGCATAATTGGGAGTTTGTTGTATGCTACTAATGCCACAAGGCCTGACATAGCTTTTGCCGTGGGAATGCTGAGTCGTTTCACGAGCAACCCTGGTGTTGAACACTGGAAAGCTGTGAAACAGGTTATGAGATATCTCAAGAAGACTCAGACATATGCACTGTACTACAGCGGAGATCTGCAGGTAGTAGAAGGCTTCAGTGATGCCAGCTGGTGCTCAGATTTGGAGAGCGAGAGGTCCACAGGTGGATATATTTTCACAATGGGTGGAGCTGCTATATCATGGAAATCGAAGAAGCATACTATGCTCTCGCGGTCATCCATGGAATCTGAGTTCTTTGCACTTGATACCGCAGTCGAGGAAGCAGAATGGCTTCGGGAGCTCATGTATGATCTTCCAGTAGTTGGGGCACAAATACCGGCATTACCGATATACTGCGACAACCAAGCGACTGTGGCGGTGGCATCAAATGACCTCTTCAACGGAAAGAAGAGGACTGTGCGGTTGAAGCACAGGGCAGTACACGATCTTATCAAGAGAGGTGTTATTGTAGTTATTGATGTTCGGAGTCAGGAGAACCTGGCGGATCCGTTCACCAAGGGCCTCAAGCGCCAGCTGGTCGATGATACAGCTTGTAAAATGGACTTGAAGGCATTCTGATATTGTATTATTGTATGCCTACCATAAAGTTTTATGCTATTAGTTCAAAGATTTATCTACTAGGCATCTAGCTTTTGGTTCAAGGGAGGACCACTAATCAGAAGAATATTATGAATGGTGGGTACATGTTCTATTGGGCATGAAGAGATTACGGACCTACAACCACTGTTGTCTACTGTTGTTTTCTACGGAAAACGGTTCCTATGGGAAGGTTGGCTTAAGTGCCTTAATGAGTTCTCAGGCAGAGTGAATGCCTGGTGTGCTTTACAGGAAGCACGGTAGAGCAGCACTACAAGGAGTAAAACTTCATGCTACAGTGGGGTGACTCCACAATGAGGTTCCTATATATGGGGTGCTGCCCAGGAATAGGATAAAGCCTCGGCTTAGCAGGCTAAGTCACAGCGGCGTAGCACCGCAAATAGGCAGTTAGCCTAATGCTGTATGTTAAAAATAAAGAGGGGTGTAGTCAGCACTACAAAGAGGAGGACTTCCTCATGTTACAGTGGCACGACACCACGATGAGGTACCCAGTTAGGGATAAAGCCTCGGCCTTGCAAGCCATGTCGTTGCGGCGTAACACCGCAAGGGAGCCTAAGGCTTCATGCTGGGTAGTTTGGCACTACAAAGAGGCAGTTGTCTCTTGCTACAGTAGTATGACACTACGATGAGGTTCCCAGTTGTAGGAGCGTAAAAAAATGCTTCAAAGAAAGAGTCGTCTCATTCATAAGTGATCTGTTTTACGCCAAGCAGAGCGGTTAATCTCTTTACGCCCGAGACAAGGCTAATCACTTTACGCCTAAAGTAGGCAGATCATTTTACGCTCGGGTCTATACCCATGGTTTTACGCCAAGGACAGATCAGCCACTTTTACGCTGGACAAAGCTGTCAAGTCTCGCATTTAATGCAAACTCTGACATGGAGATATTAATGATGGCATATATCACAGAATTCAAAGGGATTTGTTTTTACACAGAGACCAATATTGTCGTTTAGTATGTGGATTAAGCTACTTTACGCTCACACTATGGCTTCTTTTACGCACGAAGACTATACGAGCTTTTACGCTCAACAGCTGACGTGTGCGTAAAGTCTATTTGAGCTACTTTACGCTCAAGGTTATTTAACAACCACTTTACGCGGGAAGTCTATGTCAAGGCTATTTTACGCCTAATCTACTGCTTTACGCTCAGAGTACATTGGGGCTATTTTTACGCCCTATTCTCCTCCACCAACTTGGAACGTGGTCTGCCTACGTGGCTTTCATGCCATTCTTCTCGAAGAACGTGTGTACATGTATCCTATTCTTACTAAAATAATGGGACACATGTCAACATATGCAGAGGTTGGCTTCGATCGTGGGTGGCAATTGTTAGCGTAAAGATGGAACTTTTGCTGAGTTTTTACACACAAGAGCCCAAGTCTATAAATAGACTTATTTTTCTCATAACACAGAGGGAGACAGGAGATAATACAGAGATCAGAACTTAGAGATTTTGGGAGCATTCTTCTTCAACCATTCTTTCAGAACAGAGTAAAGCAAAGCAGGAAAGCATTCGGCCTCGCCATCAGTGCCCAAGTACGTCGATACCTTTCTGATGACTTAGTTCTTCCGGTTGTTCAACTTCAAGCAGCGATCTTCATCATCATCATATGGTCCAAGGAACAAAGTGATCATTTACAGATCAGACTTCCATAGCAATACTTCCCCAGAATCAAATTTGTACTTCTTGTACTTCTTCTTCATTTTATTTTCAAAATCCGACTTTCAGGCATTTTGTTAAGTGAAACAAAAATGGCGACTCTGCTGGGGAAGACCTTCTCTTCTGACGAGAAGGCAATTGCTCAATATGATGATGTTTCGGTCGGTTCGACCAAGAAGACTCTGGTTGTACACTTCGACCAGACTGCCTATGAAGAAATGCTCCGAACTGGGGGTGGTTCTCGCTACACCAATGTTCAAAAATCTCGCAAAGCACGAAAAGTTTGGATTCCTAAATCCGAAATAGCTTCTGATCTCTCTGTTGCTGCTATTGGCAAGGGAATTCTTTCCATTCCTGTCGTAGAGGCTCCCATTCGTAATGGGTCAGTCCTTACTTCAGAGTTGCACTCAAAGTGTGACGATTTATCTCCCGTTTGTAACGGTGAAGATAATCAGGTTTCACGCTCATTGCGTAAGAACCAGGTTTTACGCTCAGTGGGTAAAAACCAACTTTTACGCTCAATACATAAAGATGAGTCTCCCATTTCTAATGTGGCAGACTCTAATGCTTCTGAGGATAAAAATAAGTCTCCCGTCTGTGATGCGGTAGACACACAAGTTACGCGCTTCGCGTAAAGGAAAATCTCCCGTCTGTGACATGGTAGATAACCAATTTTTATGCTCTACACGTGAAGGTAAGTCTCCTGTCTGTGACAGTGTAGATAAAATTCGCAAAGATGTTTACACATCTAATGTGAATATACCTAAACGTGTGCAGCATAAAAATCATGTTGGTAAAACTTCAGTTCTACACCAACAGCCTTCTTATACTGCTATACGCAAAGTACCAAATCTACAAATTTTACGCAATGAAAATGGAGTCCTTCGTGCTAAAAAATCTCAAGATTTACGCACACAACTCCAAACGCGTAGAAATGTACAATTTGGTTATGCGAACGCAGCCAGTAATCTTCTTTATACACAGGGAACTAAATGTTTTTCCACCCCAAATGTAATAAAGAAGACTACTCCCTCCACTCCTTCTGACTTACGTGAATTGCTAATGCAAAAGCGTAAGAACAGACAATCTCCGGTGACATTTCCCCAAGAAAAACATCATTGTGATTATCACCAGGTTGTAATCAATTGTTGTTGTTCGGTTTCAAAATGGTCAGTTTTTGATCGATTGAGTTTTAATGTGTCTCAACAACAAACTGAAGACCAAGAACATGAGTTGTCATATGCGTCAGTAAATATGGCATCTCATACTAACAGAGGACGACGTCCGAGATGAAATACGTCCCAAACCCCAGGTCAGCAACAGTTCAACAGACTTCTTGATTCCTTTGAAAGAGTATATCAGAACACTCGATCAAGAAGACAAAGACAAATGCAGACTTCTGATTCAGAAGCTGGGGGTACTCAATCTTTTGAGTTTGAGACTGACAGTGTCGATTCATACTTCTATACTGATCCTTCTGTATCTTCAAGGGAGGTTGAATCCTACGCTATTGGAGATGAACCAGAGACGTCATCTGCTAAAACAGAACAACATCTCACTGTCGTTGAGCAATCACTGAAAGATATACTTAACATGGTGCAAAGCATGCATCAGATAATTTTGAATCAGCAAACTGCTTAGCCGACGGTAATAACACCAGTACCAATAGCAGCACAAACTCAAGATAGTCAAGGGGCTGAAATACCTTTGAATATTCAAGAGCCTGCTGCTAATCAAAATTCTGCATCTCCAGATCCATCATTCCTGAAAATGTACCACCTCCAGAGGGGGTTACGGTACATCCAACAACCATTCAATCAAATGTGCTTCCCCAAACCAGTGAAGCCATCCAAGCAGTGCGTGAGCTCAAAGCACAGTTTGAAGTTTTGAGGCACAAAGATCAGCTCCAGAGGTTAGGGATCAAGCAACCTTATCCTCCTCATTGGAATGATGTACCCTTTCCACCGTAATTCAAGCCACAATCTATGGTTTTGTTCGATGGAAAAGCATCTCCCAGTCAATATATCAATTACTTTGATATTATGACTGTACACTTGCAAAAAAATGATGCTCTTCTCACTCGAGTGTTTATCGGGTGCCTCACAGGTTCAACTTACGACTGGTATCGTAGTTTACCCGATAATTCTATTTCGTCTTTTGACGAATTTAAGGCAATGTTTCTCTCCCGTTTCTATGAAGGAGGTATGGACATGAACATGTCTTCCTTGATAAAAATCAAACAAAAGGAGAAAAAAGATACTCGGACGTTCATCGAACGTTTCCGACTGGCTACTTTAAAGATGCCTTCTGGTATGCCAGATTCAGCGTTGATTGATACATGCAAGATGAATCTGCGACCATCCATCGCTGTTTTCACGGGTTCCCAATTCACAGATTGGGCTTCATTCATCATAGCAGCAGTTTCTGCCGAGACCAATGGTAGGTTGGCTCGAGAACATGGGATGATTTTCGCTTCAGAAGATAAAGAGAAGAAAAGTAATCCTAGTAATAATCCTGGCAATCGTAATGTGAAGGAAAAAGATAATCTTATGGTCAATCTTTCCAAAAACAAAATGACGCCGAACAATCAAGAATCTTCCAGGTCAAAGGAAGAATACTCTTTTGACGAAAGTGATATCCCAGGGATATTTAAATGTCTGGTGAAGAGTGGTAAACTTCATATTCCGGAGCCAAAGAGGCCTAATGAGGTGAATCTGACTGACAATCCCAAATATTGTATCTATCATGGATATATTAATCATCCTACCAGTGCTTGCTATGTCTTGAAAAAGAAAATCCAAGAGCTGATAAATGGTGGTGCTATTGCGTTAACCAATGATGATCATACGGTTACGACCAATATGGCTTCTCTTCAGTTCGGAGATTTTCCTTCACAGCAAGTCCCAGATGGAATTATCCTAATTCCGAAGGCGACGATGAAGATCGTGAATATCCCGCCTGCCAGAGAAGAAAATGCAGGATTGCTGCCACTCATATTAAAGAATAGTGAAATTATGTACTGAATTGGAAAATGAAGGTAAAACTTCAAAATCTAATAAAGCCAAGAAAGTCAGAACCTGCAACATGATTTCTCATGATGGGATGGCCTTCCTTTAGAAGATAGACTGAAAGGACTGAACATCTGTCCTCCAAGTCTAGCTCCTCCTACCAAGCTCAAGCTTACTCACCAGCAGTGGCTAGCCATGAATAGTGTTCCTTTATACCGGGCGCAACAAGTCTTCGCGGCTTATGAAAAAGCTTCGATAGGGATTTTTCCTCGTATCCCGAATCTTTCTCCTCCTGTGGCTACAGAGACATCTATTCTTCATTCTCCTGTGGATACAAAGATTTCTTTTCCTTTTGTGGAACCATTTGCTAAAAGTCTACTACCCATTCATCTATACAGTCAGCAATCTGTCCTTCTCATGAAGAAAATGGGTTATGACTTTCAGAAGGCAGAAGGTTTGAATTATGATAAAGGAATACGACTTCCTTTACAAATTCAAAATAAAAAAATCCACTGTTGGACTGGGTTCTAAAATTCCTCACAACAAACCTCACAAGAAAAGGCTAAGGGAAGAAATACTAAATCCTGTAATATGGTACTTCCTTCTCCTGAATCTGAGGAAGAAACTTTTGCTGGTACAAGATCTGGAAAGGAGTACCACAAAGACTATGAGGGATCCTTCAAAGAAGCAGAAGATGTAGTGGAAACACTACCAACCCAACCTTCTCCTATTCCTGCTAAACCTTCTGTGACTGAAAAGGGGAAACAGAAAGCAGTACGCTTCGACGTCCCATTAAAGTCTGCTTCCAGTCAGGGGGTGGTGATGAAGCCTTACAAATTTGATATTCTAGCTCAGTTAGCCAATACTCCGGCTAGACTATCTATATTCGAGTTGCTTCGCCTTTCCAGAGAAAGCGGAGAGACTTTGAGTGAAGCTTTACTTCAAGCAGATTCATGCTTGGCTCAACTCAAGAGTCCCGATAATACTCCAGTGTCATGTCCGCAATGTCATAGTGTGATGGAAGCAATACCTAACATCACCTTTACACAAGAAGATATGCTATTGAAGCATAACAAGCATGACAGACCTTTGTGCTACACTGGGTATATCGGATCCACTGAAATTGACAGGATTTATATTGATCATGGGTCTTCAATTAGCATAATTCTTCAGAGTATGCTAAGACCCCTGAGGATTCCTACTAGTGAGCTGACTTACACTAGTACTACAATAGTCGGTTTTAACTCTGGCAAGAGTAAAGCACTGGGGAAGATTCGTCTGCAGATTCAGATTGGTGATCTTCGAACCATGGTAACTTTCTATGTTATCAACTCAGATGTCTCCTATAATATCCTTTTGGGAAGACCATGGATTCATGAGCACAATATTGTGCCTTCAACTCTCCACCAATGCTTCAAGTATGTGGATTCCCAAGGAGTTATGAAAACTGAGTTTGCTGATATTAATCCTTTCAAGGGTGTTGAAGCCTATTTCTCTGATTCAAGGCTTTATAAACAAGAGCATGTGAAAGAGATATCAGATATGGCTGAAGATCAAACATCGACTGAGGATCAGTCTATTAATAAAGATCCGCCAGAGGAGCAACCTTTGAAGATCATTGTCAAGGGACGAATCCAATCCCATCCTGTCAATGATCGACCTCTGATAATCAAGGTTAAAGGAAGAACTCAAACTTCATCTGAGGAATCAACAAATATTCCTGTTAAAAGCCAAGTTCAACCTTTTATGATCAAGGTCAAAGGGCGTACTTCTTGTACGAATGATCCAGAAACACCATTGATTGTCAATCTTGGCAAAACTACACAGAAGACAGATAATGGTCCACTGATGATTAATCCAAAGCGTAGCAGTCAAATTGTAAATGATGTAAATATTGATCATTCTATACTTTTTGATATCAATGAAGATTTCCTTTTCGTGTATATGGCTGTCAAGTTTATCGAAAGAATGACTTTATCTTCTGATAATCAAAGTCATCAATATAAAGACGACATTGAGCCAGAAGAGACTTCATACATCGATCATAAGGAAAATTCTTTTCCTCCTCATGTAGATGTTGGACCTTATGCTCAAAAGTTCCTAACATCTTCTCCTTATCTTCTACATGTGGCCGCTTCATCACAAGCTTGCGTAACTTTTAGACGTCACGAAGAACCTTATTTCGTGGTTTCGTCTGATAAGAAAAACAAGCACCAAATTGTGTTTAGCCTGGCTAGAAATATCCCTGTTGCTCAGGCAGATGAGCTGAAGGATAAAGACAAGGGAAGAATCCGAATTGACAAGTATAGTCAACAATCTATCAAGATTATCCAGAACATGGAATATGATTTGAAGACTATGCAAGGTCTCAATCAAGACAAGGGTAGACGACTACCGTTATATGGTGATCCGTTTTACCAAAAGACTCGTCATGGGTTGGGATATGATCCGTCCTACATGTTTAATGACGATATACAGGAAGAATTCTCTTCTAGCTCTTCGCAATCATCGGATTCAGAAGAAGTCCAATTCATTGAAATTGATATGTCTCGTTCCTCATATGATGAATCTGGACAAGTATTTTCAGTCAATATGGTTCAAACTGATGATGAATCTGAACCATTTGAGAATGATCCTTGGGCTCAACAGATGGATACTCAGTGGGAACTTCGTTTTGAACATCGCCAGCCACCTACAGAGGATGAGGTTATCCAGATTGATGTTGGAGATGGAACTGCGTCCAAACCAATATTCATCAGTAAGAATCTTTCCGAAGATTAAAAGGACGAATTGATAAAACTTATCAAAGAATATATTGACATCTTTGCATGGAGTTATAAGGATATGCCAGGATTAGATCCTAAAGTTGCTACTCATAAACTCAATATTTTGCCCAATGTCAAGCCTGTAAAACAACAACAACGGCGCTTTAGACCAGATATGATGGATGCAATTGAAGCAGAAGTCAAAAAGTTAATCATATGTGGATTTGTTTGTGAAGAGCAACACCCGGATTGTTTGCCAATATTGTTCCTGTCATGAAGAAGAACGAAAAAGTCCGAGTTTGTATAGATTATAGAGGTCTTAATATGGCTTGTCCAAAGGACAAATTTTCACTTCCCATCACTGATGTCATGATAGACAGTACATATGGTTTTGAACGCATGTCTTTCATGGATGGATTCTCAGGATACAATCAGATCAAGATGCATCCAGAAGATGAGAAGCATACCGTTTTTCGTACCCCCTTTGGGGTTTACTGCTATACGGTTATACCGTTTGGTCTTAAAAACGTCGGTGCCACGTATCAACGGGCTATGAGCAACATCTTTCAAGAACATCTACGTAAGATAGTTGAATGCTATGTAGATGACATTGCTGTTAAAAGTTGATCAAAGGACGATCACATTCAGGACTTGAGGATAGTATTTGAATTGATGCGCCAGCATCAATTGAAAATGAACCCTACTAAGTCTTTCTTAGGGGTTTCCAGTGGCAAGTTTTTAGGATTTATCATTACTTCTCAGGGTATCCACGTTGATCCTGATAAGGTTAAAGCAATTCTTGAAATGCGTCCTCCTCGTAACCTGAAAGAACTCCGTGGCTTTCAGGGTCGTCTTGCTTATATTAGAAGATTTATATCCAATCTTTCTGGGAGATGTCAACCTTTCTCCCGTCTATTAAAGAAAGGCGTATCTTTTGTTTGGGATGAAGCGTGTCAGAAAGCCTTCAATGACATTAAGCAATACCTTACAAACCTACCTGTTCTGGTACCTCCGGTGGTAGGAAGGCCATTTTTGCTATATGTTCGAGCCTTGGATCATTCACTTGGCGCTCTTCTTGCACAGAAAAGTGATATGGGTCATGAACAAGCAATATATTATCTGAGCAGAATGATGGTCGGAGCTGAACACAGGTATACTCCTGTGGAAAAGGAATGTCTAGCTTTGGTTTTTACCGTCCAAAAGACAAGACATTATGTCAAAGGACAGACTATTCATGTCATCTCCAGAATAAATCCCATTCGGGTATTGATGAGAAAACCAAGCATTCTTAATTCCAGGTTAGCTACCTGGGCGATGTTACTCACTCCTTATGACATGGTTTATGTACCTCAAAAATCAGTAAAGGGTCAAGCATTAGCTGATTTCTTAGCTGCCCACCCTATACCTGAAACTTCGAAGTTATATGAGGATATTCCAGATGAAGTCGTGGATTGTAATATGACTTTGAAGAATGACATATGGCAATTATATTTTGATGGAGCATCATGAGTGGGACCGAAAGGCAATATTATCTCTCGGGTAGGAATTATCTTGGTTTCTCCTGACAAAATGGTCATATACCGTGCCTACTCTCTCAATGAACCATGTTCCAACAATGTAGCAGAATATAATGCTCTATTGATTGGTCTCCAAGTAGCAAAACAACTGGATATTGAGTTCCTTGAAGCTTATGGAGATTCTCAATTGATTGTTAACCAAGTTAGAGGGACTTATGAAGTCAGAAATCCTGATCTCATTCCTTATCATCAAGTGGTAGTTGAACTGGTCCTTTTATTCAAAGATTCTTCATTGAGTTTGTACCACGCTCTCAGAATGTGGAAGCTGTTGCTCTTGCTAGCTTAGCCGCAGACTTGGCTGTTCCAAACCGAAGGCAAAATACAATTACTTTGTTGGATCGAGACTTGTTTTGTGTCAAGAATAACTTGTATATTGAACAAAGTTATACTACAGAGTCTAGTTCCCAGCAGAAGGATTGGAGAGCTCCATTCATTGATTATGCAGTCCATGGGATTTTGCCTGAAGATCCAAAAGAAGTTGCATCAATTAAAAGACGATCGTTTCAATTTTATTATGATTCGTCTTTACATATGCTATACCGTCGTTCTTATGATGGACTCTTGCTGCATTGTCTCTCAGAAAGTGAAGCTAAACAAACACTGCGAGAAGCTCATGATGGTATTTGTGGTGCTCATCAACCGGGTCCTAAATTACAAGACCGCATTCGAAGAATGGGGTATTATTGGCCTTCTATGATAGCAGATGCTGTAGACTATGCCAGAAGATGTAAAGCATGTCAGATTCATGCTAATTTTATTCATCAACCATCTGAATTTCTACACCCTACAGCAGCCTCTTGGCCCTTCGAAGCTTGGGGTATGGATGTCATTGGTCCTATTAATCTGCCTTCTGTCAAGGGACATCGGTTTATATTAGCTATAACCGATTACTTTTCTAAGTGGGCAGAAGCAGTTCCCCTCGCTGAAGTGAAAACATCAAATGTGATCAGTTTTATCAAGCATCATGTCATTTATCGCTTCGGGATTCCTCGACGAATAATTCATGACAATGGTCCATAATTTGCCAGTCAGGCATTTTATCGGTTCTGCGATAAGAATCGAATTCAGACTTCGGCTTCTACGGCTTATAATCCAGCTGCTAATGGCTTAGTCGAAGCTTTCAATAAGACGATCATCAAACTTCTTAAAAAGTTTGTCTCTTCTAATAAACGTGATTGGAATGAGAAACTTGGAGAATGTTTATGGGCTTATCGAACAACAGTCCGAACTCCTACTGGTTTTACACTATTCTTATTGGTTTATGGATGTGAAGCTGTCCTTCCATTGGAAATCCAGATTCCATCCCTTCGAATAGCCATTGCTAATGAGCTAGCTACAGAGAATAATGATCGCTTACGACTCCAAGAACTTGAAGGATTGGATGAAAAGCGTCTTCAAGCACAACAACATATTGAACTATACCAAGCCCGCATATCTCGAACTTTCAATCGTAAAGTTAAAGAGAGGGTGTTCAAGGTTGGCGAACTAGTACTGGCTGTTCGAAGACCGATGGTGATGACTCACAAAAGTAAAGGGAAATTCCAAGCAAAATGGGAAGGTCCTTATGTTATTGAGACCGTATTTTCCAATGGCGCCTATCGGTTATCAAAGCCTAATGGAGATCTACTCATGATGCCAATCAATGGCAAATTTCTTAAGAAATACTATGTATAAAGGAGACAGAATGAAAATAAAATTTCTCTTATGTTTATTTTTGTTCAAGACAAAAGATTAAGGACGAGGGCCACTCCCTTCCTTATTGAATACATAGTCAGCCAATGCATAGAAGGCGTCGTTTCCTGAACTCATGAAAAATTTGTAGACAGCCATCCTCGATGCTTCTCCTTCAGGAGTTTTCCCTGACTCTACTAAGAATACAAGGATATCTTGTGATGGCTTGGGCGCAGAAGAGCTATTGCCTACTTGAGTCGGGCCTGTCACTGTTGGCTCAATAGGACACATCTCAGTGATGTCCTCAATTTTCCTGGAGACTTCATTCTTTTGCTGCATATCCTTGGCAGACATTTCCAATAGAGGAATGGAAATAAGAATGAAATATTACAAAGAGTTTTCACCTATTTATAGGAGAGATCTGCTGATGGACCAGTCTCTAAAAACAACCTTTCATTCCCGAAACGGTCTATCCGTCCATTCTATCGGGTTCATTCAGTTAATTATGGAATTGAATTGAATCAATGTTCTCTTTTCCCGAAAGTTACGTTGATTGATATGGACCTATACGCTCATGACATCTGTCTCCTTATTCCGCGGCTACCAAGGTTTGGTTAAGCTGGTTTCTTGTCCCCTAGGAGAGGAATTTTAAATTTTCTATTTTTATCAATTGATTAAAAAGTAGGATTCGTTATTTATCATGTTTTTATAACCTCTGGATAAATACTAAATCTACCTACTTTTCTTATCTATCATTTCCATCTGACCTCTGCATAGATATTAATCTACTTTTCTTTGAGTTCTTACATACTGTCATGTCCATATTACCTCTGATAGTATTGTATACTTTAAAAAACAGAAAACATGATTTTATTATCTATCATGTCCATATCACATCCAGATAGATACAAATCATTGAGCATAGAAGACATATCATTTCCATTCCCATATCATCATAAAAGTATATTACATTTCTTAGACTTTCTTACAAATCATAATAGAAATCTATTACATCTTGGATTTTCATTCTATGCACACAACGATAACCTAATGGAGATCTGTTTCTTCTTTGGATCTTCTTCGTCGGATTCTTTGTTGGTGTCAATTCCTTGCTGTCCAAGCCTTTGTGGCGACCAGAACAGAAAGAATCAAACTCTGGTCTTCTCTCTCAAACGAGAGGAGAATCCCAGAGTATGGCAGCCCGAAGACGTGTTACTGCCAATACAACTGGTGGAAGAGTGGCGGCACCTCAAAGGAGATAAGAATGTATCCAGCATAGGGATACAATTCCTAGTCCTGCCGTGAAAGGAACTCTACTACCCGATTTCTCGGGGTAGAGTTGACTCCACCATCAAACTCTCCGTGTATAAAGGCTTTTTCTACCAACAAAGGAAGACCCTTCTATCCCACGAAGAGTTCTGAGTTATCTGATTTGCGCGTCAAAAGCGCATGAGCTCCCTGATGTTGATGTCAGAAGAACGCTCTTCACAACGTCAAAGTCACCAATGCCGATTCTGGAAAAGCTGTTTAGCCAAACTTCTGCAGAAAAACAACAAAGAAGAAGTGTTTTTAATAGAAGTATCATCAAGTGCGTAATAAACGCTAACTAAAAACAGATGACATGATTTTTACGCCAGTGCTTCAGGTGTATCACTATTCAGCAAGGCTTTTACGCCAGTGATTCAGCAAGGCTTTTACGCCAATACTTCAGCAAGGATTTTTACGCCAGTGCTTCAGGTGTATCACTGTTCAGCAAGGCTTTTACGCCAGTGATTCAGCAAGGCTTTTATGCCAATACTTCAGCAAGGCTTTTACGCCACTGCTTCAGCAAGGCTTTTACGCCAATACTTCAGCAAGGCTTTTACGCCAATACTTCAGCAAGGCTTTTACGCCA
This sequence comes from Iris pallida, assembly GCA_029216955.1. Taxonomy (NCBI): domain Eukaryota; kingdom Viridiplantae; phylum Streptophyta; class Magnoliopsida; order Asparagales; family Iridaceae; genus Iris; species Iris pallida. The sequence continues at coordinate 6,150,733 of JANAVB010027800.1, read as the reverse complement.
GTGCTTCAGCAAGGCTTTTTACGCCAATACTTCAGCAAGACTTTTATGCCAGTGCTTCAGCAAGGCTTTACGCCAATACTTCAGCAAGGCTTTTACGTTAGTGCTTCAGCAGGGCTTTACGCCCATAAATAGTTGTTTTCAATAAAAAATTCGAAGACAGATATTTGCTTACGATCAGACTTACCATTTAAGTCAAATGATTTGGCTTTAATGGTGGTTGAATCTACGTCTAATGACTGGGCGTACAAAGGAACGCTGTTGGAAAGCTTCGCCATTGTCACTTGTTGGAGAACGATATTACAAAAAGTTATCTTCAGAGGAATGAGAATGAGAATATATGAAACATTCTCGGCTATTTATAAAGACTGAAGAAACTGATTGGTATGAGTCTATTTCAGAAGAAGATCCTATTTAAAGGCTCTCATAACCACAAGACAGATGCCACGTGTTGGTTTGTTTCTTGGGAATTAACAACCATAGAAGCAGTCAAAATAAGTGCTGAACAGTTCTATATACCAACAGATGAGATTAACATCAGACTTTATTTATAAAAAGGGGGAAATGGACCCCTACAGATTAAAGATTCGCAAAAAATAAAAAAACATTATTTCTCTCCTTCGTTGGGCTGACGAAGGGAGACATCTAGTTCGTGCATATTGCAAATCCCGGAGCGACGCATCAGATTAAGAAATGCTTCTGCATCTCCTGGCCCTTCGTACGCAGTTGGGGGACCACCATCGATGCGAATAAAGACTGCAGGAGTCAGTCCAAAGCACTCTAAAAGGTTGTATGCTCGCTCAAAATCAAGCCTGGAGCTCGAAGCCTCTTTGTTAGTAATCTCGTTCTTTGGTGCCATGTCACTATGAGGATGAATGACAAGAGTGAAGAATTTCTTCTTATTTATACAATTAAATCGACTCTTCATATTCCTCGTTGGGAACTGCTCACTCGGGAAGATGAGGAAACATTCAAAAGTTTCGAGAAAGAAATTTATTGTGACAGTTAAGTGTTGACTGACATTGTTTTTCTCAAAAGTTACGCCGACTGTTGGATATCCTCGCTTTTACGCGGATGACTGTTGCGTATCCCAAATTTTACGCTGACTGATCAAATCTCAACTTTTGCGCTTCTGTTCAAAGTGTTTCAAATTTTGGTGATATTTGAAAACTTTGAAGGGGGTCTTGTAGGAGCGTAAAAAAATGCTTCAAAGAAAGAGTCATCTCATTCATAAGTGATCTGTTTTACGCCAAGCAGAGCGGTTAATCTCTTTACGCCCGAGACAAGGATAATCACTTTACGCCTAAAGCAGGCAGATCATTTTATGCTCGGGTCTATACCCATGGTTTTACGCCAAGGACAGATCAGCCACTTTTACGCTGGACAAAGCTGTCAAGTCTCGCATTTAATACAAACTATGACGTGGAGATATTAATGATGGCATATATCACAGAATTCAAAGAGATTTGTTTTTACACAGAGACCAATATTGTCATTTTGTATGTGGATTGAGCTACTTTACGCTCACACTATGGCTTCTTTTACGCACGAAGACTATACGAGCTTTTACGCTCAACAGCTGACGTGTGCGTAAAGTCTATTTGAGCTACTTTACGCTCAAGGTTATTTAACAACCACTTTGCGCGGGAAGTCTATGTCAAGGCTATTTTATGCCTAATCTACTGCTTTACGCTCAGAGTACATTAGGGCTATTTTTACGCCCTATTCTCCTCCACCAGCTTGGAACGTGGCTTTCATGCCATTCTTCTCGAAGAACGTATGTACATGCATCCTATTCTTACTGAAATGATGGGACACATGTCAACATATGCAGAGGTTGGCTTCGATCGTGGGTGGCAATTGTTAGCGTAAAGATGGAACTTTTGCTGAGTTTTTATGCACAAGAGCCCAAGTCTATAAGTAGACTTATTTTTCTCATAACACAGAGGGAGACATGAGAGAATACAGAGATCAGAAATTAGAGATTTCGGAAGCATTCTTCTTCAACCTTTCTTTCAGAACAGAGTGAAGCAAAGTAGGAAAGCATTCGGCCTCGCCATTAGTGCCCAAGTGCGTCGATACCTTTCTGGTGACTTAGTTCTTCCGGTTGTTCAACTTCAAGCAGCGATCTTCATCATCATCATATGGTCCAAGGAACAAAGTGATCATTTACAGATCAGACTTCCATAGCAATACTTCCCCAGAATCAAATTTGTACTTCTTGTACTTCTTCTTCGTTTTATTTTCAAAATCCGACTTCCAGGCATTTTGTTAAGTGAAACACCAGTATGGGGTAAGGCCTCGACTTTATGCCATGTCATAGCGGCGTAGCACCTCAAGGGAAGCGCAAAGCGCTTCATGTCATGTCTCTTTATAATGAACTCCCCTATAGTGTATGGACAGAGATATCAGGCCGTCTCTTGAGGGTAAACTTGTAGACGCCCAAAATTATACACTAAAACCAGGCTGGCACAGGGCCTTTAATGTGTAGCCAGAAGCACATGTAACTACATTATGTTAGTGGAAAGAATTTCAGCTATGATGCAGAATTCAAGGCTTAGTCCATTCTTGTATTATAGTTTGATTTTTGACCCATGCAGAAAGATTCAAGTCGTCAGCGGCATCTCTCCTAATGCATGATGGACAGTTACTGTGGGAAACACTTATATCCATATATAGAGATATGTGGGGGATTGTTGGGTTTTTGGTTTTTTCCTTTTGAAAGCTTTAGTCCCACATCGGAAAAAACAAATGGTTTGTATCTCTATATATTAGCTTTGCTATTATTAGAGATGCACATGTGGTGTGGAGGTGCACATGGGTTTGCCATGTGGGGTTATTTTTCTAATAGAAAAAAGGCTAAAATCAACAATTAAAGCATTTATGCTTTTTGCTCTTGGAAAATTTATTTCCATAGAAGCGACTCGGACTCGGGCTAGGGCTCGGGCTCGGACTCGGGCTCAAGGGCTCATGAGGCGTAATGTGGCGTTTTGTTGGCACACTTTGCACTTAACACGTCAGCATCGTCGCTAGGCGCATAGTGCGCTTAAGTTGTGCTCGTTGCGCGAGCCACTTGCGCGACCACGTTGCACGGCCCGTTACGTGAGCCCATTTATGCTGGCCCAGTTATGCAGCCCAGTGCGTGCAGTGTGCGCAGCGTGCGTAGAGTGCGCAGTGTGCGCAGCGTACGCAGTGTGCGTAGAGTGCGTAGTGCGCGTAGGGTGAGTAAAGGGGCTGTGTGCGTAAAGTGCAAAATACGCTAGTTACGTGAGTGGCACAACTTGCAGCAGAACGTGTCTTTACATGTTCTGAGCGGTTGCTCCATGTTCGGGGTGGTTACTACCACGTCCCTAACATTGTGCTAACCGGGCAGTTGTTGCTGGGGCTTATATAAGGCCTCCTCCTTCTCTTTCACAGGTGAGGACTAATACACAAGTGGTAGACAGAAAGTTTACAAGTGTTTAGAGGCTGTGAGAGAGAAGAGAGGTATTGTACCAGTGTTGCGTTTTGCACAGGGGTTCGAGTTCATCCGAGGAGTCAGAAGAGCAGAGTGTTCCAAGTTCTCCGACGAACTTGCTAGTTCCTGTAAGCTATTCGTGTGGGGCGAATAAAGCTTTGAGCAACGGTGATCATTCACCCCAGCAAGAGTTTTTCCACCTTTCGCCTGTCACTTTCTTTGTTGGTTTTATCAGGATTCTATTAGCGCACCTTCGGTGAAGTGTTTGCGTTGATATTATCAGAATTCTATTAGCGCACCTTCTGTGAAGTGTAGCACTAATTGAATTTCTCTTACATATCTTCTGTGAAGTGTTACGTTCTGTGCACCTTCTGTGAAGTGTAGCACTAGTGGAATTTCTCTTATGTACCTTCTGTGAAGTGTTACGTTCTGTGCACCTTCTGTGAAGTGTAGCACGAGTTGAAATTTCTCTTACGTACCTTTTGTGAAGTGTTACGTAATAACGATTGTTTGTAAAATTGTTACGATATTTCAGTTTTCCATCGAAAAATTGTGCTCTGGCAATAACATCATTATTACTGATTTCAGGCACTTGCTCTTAGGTTTTTATGCCCTTCTTGATGGTATTACTAGGATTCTTTAAATATATACAAATGTTTTAGGCATCACGATAGTACTCCAGGTATTCGAAGTTCATAAAAAAAAAATACAGTGTCAATATATTTGTGTCTAAAATAGGTCTCGACCCATGGGGGCATGTTGGAATAATATAAATATCTAAAACTCATCACAACTCTAGAATTTTGGTGCACACAGGTACTTTAACAAACTCTTACTAATGTTTCCGTGATGTGATATGACTATATCATACAGACTCTTATAGAAAAGAAAAATCTGACTTGAATATGAGAGAGGCCAGTTCAATGTGTAACTATTTGCAAAAGTTCCATCTGGTTACCTTTTTTTAAGTTGGATGGGGCCATGGTTCTGTCGGCCCCAACTACGGTCCATCATAGTGTGGAGTTAAGATCTTGCTTACAAAATTCCAAATAGCATTAACACAATTTATTCTTGTCTTGTGTTTTTTTGTATGTTATTTTGGAACATTGTTATATAGTTAAGATGTAGAAGGTCACTGCTTTGCAAAGTACAATATTAGTCCTTTGGTACACATTAAAGGGACTTGGCCGAGCTTCTTGGAGATTCTTATCAGTTGGTACACATTAAAGGTCACTACCTTACAAAATACACATAAAAGGTCGCTGCCATGGTTCTATTGGTTTCACTTGTTCTCTATTTTCAAAGCTAAGGGTTTTCTTCTAGTCTTTATCTTTGGGTAAATTATCTAAAATTGCTCTGAATGATGGAGACCTGATACTAAGCATGTTATATTGATGATCTCAATGTTGTATGTACAAGTTTGAAGAATATAACTTGTATTTCTAAAAAAGCGACATTGATTCAATTGATTTCAATTAGTCTTGAAAATATGTCAAAGCAGGAAAAAGTAGTCAATACAAAAAAAATGCTCCAATATCACTACATTAATTATCCTGTGTATTTTGGTTTAGAGTTTAAGACGGATCCCCAGATGGCATCTTCTCTGTTAATTCATTAGCAAGTTTTGTATCGCGCAGCTAGTTTGTCCTTGATCCGTATATGATTGCATCAGATATAGTTGCTTGGTTATATCAGGAGGTTGTTGGCTCAGAACCTAAAAATAATGTTACGAAGAAACGCATCTTGTGGATGCAGCTTAGGCCATCCAAAAGTAAAGTGAAAGAAAAACCTTCTTCCTCGTCCTTTAGGTGAGTAGGAGCAAACATCAACAAGAGTTGTATATATAGGAGATGGACTAATATAGATATATTTACCAAGGTACATCAAGAAATATAAACTTTTTGGTGCAATTTATATCTTCTACTATATTAGTTATGAAATTAATTTATTTTTGCAGTGAGAAGCATTATTATTTTTGCAACAAATTTAATCTTTGTGGACAGTATATTTATGGGGTGTATGTATTTGTGAAGGATAATTGTAAAGAGGCAATGTGGTATATTTTTGAGGAGGCAATATGGTATGTATACACTTATGAGTTCACCTCCTGGAATTTTAGAGTTTCAGTTTATGTGAGTATTATTGCTAATGTTTCTGATTCCGCTCTTCTCTTTCATATGGATTATTTGATTTGAAAGCCAAAATATTAATTCTCATTTTTTGTGTGCAGATCGATTGACGAGTTCGGATTAGATTCGAGTTTGATGCTGGAAAGAGTTGGACGCTAAGTAGTATTAGTAGTAATCTTCTCCGTTATAGTTTTTTATGTAATAGAATTTGTTGTTCTTGATATTACTTTTTATGTAAAAAATGACGCATTAGAATTTTTCGGAAGTATTGTAAATTTATGTTATGAACGTTTGAGACTGAAATAATATTGTTGTAGTTCAATGATGGCATTTTGAATAATTATGAAATAAAAGATTTTTTTTGTTGGTGTTAAGTGATTATTTTTCTTCTTCATTTTTCTTATATGGGATATTGTACACACAATTCAAATTGTGGAATATGGATGCAAAAATTGGTGCTATGAAAATAAAGAAATTTACGAAGTCATCTTTTGTACATAAAGATGACACATAAAAGTCTTTTATAAATAAAGATGACGTGTATTGAGGTGTCATTAATTTCTTATGATAAATGTAATCTTTTTTAAATAAAGATGACGTATAAAAGTCATATTTTGTACATAAAAATGATACGTGAAAGTCATATTTTGTATAAAAAAAAGATGATGCGTAGAAGTCATCTTTTGTAAATAAAGAAGACGCATAAAAGTCATCTTTTATAAATAAAAATGACGAGTGTTTAGTTGTCATTGATTTTCCATAATAAAAGTCATCTAATATAAATAAAGATAACACATAAAAGTCATCTTTTCTAAATAAAGATGACACATAAAAGTCTTCTTTTATAAATAAAGATGACTTGCGTTGAGCTGTCATTGATTCCTAATGATAAAGATGACCCCTCCATAGATGACGGCCAAACAAATGACATTAATTAATATATTAGACCGTCATTGTTATCTACTTTTGTAGTAGTGACATAATGTACGCAAATAAAGCTGACTGGAATATGTTCTTTGAGCCCTTGTACACTTGATATATATGCAAAACTCTCTCCAGGTAATAGGCTACCTCATAAGGAAACCAATCTGCACAAAACTCTAATGAGTATGATTTGATTATATACAAGCAAGTAGACCTTCATGTTACATTATTGTTATAGTTATAATTGGCTCTCTTTGTATTTTTTCGTGAATAGTTTGAGACTAGAATTTGTTTACTGTGTTGACATGTAGTCCTTGTGGTCATTTTATTTTGTTCTCAGTTATCAGTTTATACAAACATATGGACATAAATGATTAAATATATTTCTTTTGGTCACTATGAACTACATGGAAAATGAAGGTGCTACGAATATGGGACGGATGTGCTCTGGTCGGGTTTGCTACATATTTTGGTTTTACTTGTATAAATATCAGTTTTGGATGTTTAAGATATACGAAAACTACATACTTTGGTTGGATATGCTTGTGGTTTGGACATGTCTTGGATGTTTGTGGTTGGACGTGTGATAGATCTGTTAGAAGTTTGTAGTGTATGAACAGTACAATTTTTTAATATAAACTTTGAGTTTTATAGTTATTTCTTCCTGATTATTGATATTATGTGTGTATTCAATTCATAATATATAATTATAGATAGAATTCTGGCTATACAAATTTAGCTTCTCTTGACGGTCATAAACGTCAACGTTAACTAAATTCTGCTGCAAAAGGGCTTTTTATGACGTTTTTAACCGTAAATAAATAATTTTTTTGACGATTTCTGCCCGTCAAAAAATAGTTTTTTGATGGTTGGTACATGTCATCTAGGCCAGAGTCAAGAAAAGTTTTTTAGGAATCCAATATCGACATAGATTCAAGGCATTTTCTTGAATCGTGTGATGAGGGATTCGTACACCGAATCGAATTCTTATAAAAAAGAACTCTTTTATCCCTTTTTCGATTCGAACCCGGGGATCTTCTATAATTTCGCACGTGAGGGGTTATTTCTTGGTTTCGTCTAGTCATTAATAACTTGATTATTTTTAGATAATAGTAGATAGAAACAACGCTCGTAAGGAGTCCCATTGAAACCACGAGCCGAATACAAGGGCTGTTGCTTTAGTTACCAGTTGAGCCGTCAATCTCCGCTCTCCTTGACCTGCAAGCCGAAAAGTAAAGAATTGCTTCCGTCGACCAATGAAAGTCATGATAGTAAGTCAATCTTGATACTATACCTATATCCTTTTTCGTGAGTGGTCAAGCAAGCAAGAATCCCGCCTTTACTTGAACAATGGGGCCATACATAAGTCCTTTCTCGACCCTTCGGGTGGAGTGAAATTGGAAATCTCGACTTTAGTCGCTCAGTGGTTTAGCCCTAACTTCCAAGTCTTAGACTTGTAATGGACGGAGCCAAATCGATCTTTGCTACATGCTGCTTAAGACATCAAATTCAACGAAAGAGAGAGTGAGAAGCTGACTTGCAACCTAGGACCTAGGGGCAGAAAAGATGATATTACCCCAAGACCAAGCCTGACTTTCACTATGGTCTTTCCGTCAGGAAGAGGTTTGGAACCCCTCTCTATTTGATAAGGTAATGAACGACGTCTTCTGCAAGACTGGCAATTCCTCAGACGACATGGCCTGCTGCCACTGAGGGATCCTTGATGCCTCACTATCATTTTACGGCTTGAAAGAAGAATGAAGAATGGCAAGAAAAGTACTATGTTGGGTCAGACACACACCATATGGGTGTCAAAAATAAGAACCACAATCACACAGTCAACTCGAACAAAGAGCTTCTCGCCTACAAATTCAGGAGCTGGTCCAAGCCTTCCTCACGACTCCAGATTTCATTAACGTAAAAGAATATATTTTTTGTTCTATTCTAGATGAAACATAATAACTGGATTAGAAATTCATATTAAGGATGAGCTAAAAAAAGGCTTCATTGATATTCCCAAATTTTAAAGATATCTATTTCCTCTGAGCGGAAACAGTAGGATGAATCAAAAGAGTTCTGTAGCCAAGTGCGGAGCGGATAACTGCTGAAAGCATCTAAGCAGTAAGCCTACCCCAAGATGAGTGCTCTCCTATTCCGACTTCCCCAGAGCCTCCGGTAGCACAGCCGAGACAGCGACGGGTTCTCTGCCCGTAAAAGAAATAACGTGAACGGTGATTGGATTGATGATAAAATAGAATCCTGGGTCGCGAACAGCGATTCGATTGATGATGAAGAAAGAGAATTCTTGGTTC